>CVRI01000001.1:1568575-1705057 GCA_900005825.1 Clunio marinus
GAAATCAGCTGGATATCTGGATATCCAGATATCCTTGTTTTCAGCTTGGAAATTATCTGGATATCCGCAATCGTCAATATCCGGATGAATCGGAAGGCCTATTTTGGAGACTTGTAACAAAAGAAGAATCATTCACAAATTTGAATAAATAATTAATAGGAGATGATTAAAAGTTTTGCTTCTGATTGTACCGTTACTGGTTTTATTCGGTTTAATGTTGCGTCCAATTAATCATTCGATATATTGTTTTGTGTTTTGAAAGAAGCAAAAGAAGTTAAGCAGTTTTATTAATCCTCCCGTTATTGGTAATAAATTCGTTCGTATTTTTTATTTTTTTTTTACTTCTTTTCATTAATGTTGATGAGAAAAGAAACTTCAATTTTGAAATAATAACTCAAATCATCAAAGTTCTGCCTATGCTAACTTTTCACCATTAAAATATTAAATTTACTCAAAAATTTAATTTTAAGCATTCTCCACTAATTTTTCGTATTGTTTGCTAATTTTTAAAAGACATGGTCAAACTTAGTGATTTCATCTCGCAATTAAAGAGTAT
Source organism: Clunio marinus (assembly GCA_900005825.1). Classification (NCBI taxonomy): domain Eukaryota; kingdom Metazoa; phylum Arthropoda; class Insecta; order Diptera; family Chironomidae; genus Clunio; species Clunio marinus. The sequence continues at coordinate 1,569,132 of CVRI01000001.1, forward strand.
ATTTAGTCTAAAGCTTGGCACTCTTTTGTCGCTCTTTGTCTTATTTGTGATAAATTCAAACAGTATAAATATAACATAACATAACGTATCCGCTCTGAAATATTGATTTATTTGGTTGATTTAATTTTCTACAAATAACAAGTCAAATTGAAAGTTTTTCTATTTCGGAATTTTTGTTCCATCGAATCTTTCAGTCAGATTCCATGCCAAGTTTTTACTCTGTTTTTCGTTTCATGACCGCCACTTGTTTATCTTGTCATTGAGTTTGATATTGCAAATAACAAATATTTAAAAGTCATTAAATAAATTGCTTTATTTTTTAACTCTTCTCATTTGAAAAACAGGGGATGTTTGCCGATTCTCATTGCGGTTTGTGTTTGGATTAAAATCCATATAATGACGAACGAAATTAAAGTAAAGATACTAATAAATAAAATTCCTAGCTTTTCACTTATCACTTTATCATAATTTATTTAAGTTGAATATTCAAGTCTCAATTTTCATTCAAAATGTGATCAATAAAACTTGAGCCAATAATTTCATTAAAATTTATTTCTGTTTTTCTTTTTGTGATCTATTTTGCAATCGGAGATACTGAATCTTTGCTGACACCCCTCGATTTAAATTAATGTCAACCCTCTGAGACACATGTCTTTAATGAGATTTAGAAAATAAATGGACTTTTTTTCATCTCTTTTTTGTCGAAAATTGATCGGTTCCAGTGAGGGTTCACATATATTCGTCATAAATTTATCTGGTTTCTTCTTGTTGTAAACTGTATAGCAAAGACTAACATTATGGAATTAGCATGATAAGAAACATTTCACAATTTAAAATACATGATATAACGTTGCCTGTCTTGTATTGAGCTTACTTCAAAAAATTCTGCTTTCTTTTGATTTCAATTGTCAATTCTTTTCGCTTTAAGAACGTTTCGTAGTACTGAAATAATCCCTTGGATGAGTTGTGTAATAAAAAATTACTTTCAATGCAAATTTAATTAAATTCAACAAGAAAATCTTTGTAAAGCCTTCCAAATGATTGAAAGGCGTTTGCAGATTTATTTATGTATTCAATTGAAATTGGAGGAAAAAGCAATGGAAGAGAACTGTTAAAACAAGTAGTTGCATCAACAAGTCGTTATTCATTTCAGCCATTGTCCACAAAGGCATGAATACTTCTATAAAATATTGTATTATATAAAATAAAATATTGTTTTATCAATGAAGACTATGAGATGATCGAATCCGAATTCACAGATAGTTAAAGCAGATCCATATAAAAACATGCATACCTACTTAGTTAAAAGATGTTCTGTTCTAAATTCCCTTCTTAATTCATATTTGTATTTATGTACGCCAGTGGCAATAAAAAAAATCAGTGGCTTTTTAGTTTAGTAAAGTCAGTTTTTATGGCTTATTTGCATACGGTTAAGAAATTGTTCAAAAAACATGAAAAATCACTTAAATAATATTTTTACATACCTTTTGTGCTTTACACATTTGTGAAATTGGCTGAACATCATGCGAAGTATGGCGTTGGTCATTCAAACATTGACTGCACGTCGGTAGCTTACATCCCATGCAATATAATGATAATGTCTCGGAGTGTTCTAAGCATATAGTTTCACGCACTTGAGACGCACCACGGGGTTTCGTCAAAGTATGTTTTGCCAATGGACCGCGCGCGGGATGGCACAATTCGCGACATTGATCGCAATATCTGATTTCACACTGTTCACAAATGACAGCAGCAACTTTAGGAGTGTCAGATTCACACATTTGGCACCTTAGTGCTTCACGTTCACAAAAGCGATCTACAATTGATTCCATTACGCGATATAACGGTAAATTTCTTGCCCCAAGTTCATCAAAGAATACAACTTTTCGGCAAAGTGGACATGCGAGTGAATAAATCGAACCAGATGGTAGAAAAAGTAATCCTTGTAAATTTGGCGTTCCAGCATATGAAGCTGGCCGTGAATTATAACAAATGACACCCGAGTCGGCTTCGCTTAAAATACTGACTTTGTCTGCTTGGTCTTGATCACTTGAAACACTTTCTGTAGTGCTCGAACTGCCCGTGCTGACCGATGACGATGATGATTGAGAATGTTGTTGAAGTAAGTGTAACGATGGGTGAGTGACTGTTGTAGTACTCGACGATGAGGGCATTTGATTATCAAGTGCACATGCTAAACATAGAGCATGAAAACACGGTAAAAGCACGGGATTGACGTAAAGCTGCTTACACGTCGGACAACGCAATTCTTCCTCCATATCTTTGCTTTGATTTCAACTCCAAAACGTCAAAAATAATTTCGAAAGAATTCATAAAATTCAATAGAACTATTTTAACATATTTGCTAATTTATTCTTTTAACTAATAAATATAAATTTTTTTTTTCTTAGCCTAAATTGAATATCTTGAAATAACTTTGCAAAAAAATTTCTTTGATTTTTCTTTTTTATTTTTCACTGAGACTTATATTTAAATCTGGGGTTTAGGAAACCTTTTCCAGTTTTCAATCATCTATTTAATTTATTTTCACTCCACAGTAAAAAAAGTTATCCTTATAAAGTCCCTTTTGGAGGACTTGAGAAGTCAGTTCACATAATCCAATGAAAAAAAATTTCTAGCACCTTTTGCAAAAGAAATGCTTCAGTTGTTTCTTTTAATTGAGTATTAATTATATTTATTTCACTCAAACTATATAAGAACAAATAAACACAGGTTCGCTTTGATCCGCGTCTACTTTCCTATTGAATGAAGCACAAACATTGAAACTGAAATTGTATAGAGATTGAGTAGAGCTGCAGTAGACAAATTCTCTCATATTTCAATGTTTTCATGATTGTTTCATTGCTTGATGGTTTATGTTTTCAATGTGTTTTGTTTCTCTTGAAACATTAAAAAATAAAAATTTCATTTTCATTTCCGTTTCACTGAGCTTTCATCAAAAATATATTTGAAAATACCATTTGGGGGATACCAAGGGGAGAAAAAACACCATATATGTGTTTAAACGTATTCACATAAACTTCAATGAGTGCGCGTCTATTTATTTATTTTTTAAATCAAATAAAAGAGAAGGAAGAATACTTTTGTTACAAACATTTTTAAGGAGGTGACAGCATGCCAACTATTAAGATAAAATCATTCAGTTCCCAAGGTACTGAATAACACGTGGCAACGCAATCAAGAAAAACGTGTGTTGATATATGAACTCGTTTGTTGTTATTGATTTAATATGTTGATATATTATTGATTACTGTTTATCACAACGAAACAACGTGTCTCTGAGTATATTTTTCACTCGAAATTAAGTTCACTATTTAAAGACCAAGATATGATGTTATAGATATATTATATATTAAACTCTGTGTATATATTTTTTAACTCAAGCCGGAAATTAATTTTTGATAAGCATCCTCTTCAAATTTATTGAGGAAACTGAGATTCGTCTTCATAACCAAAGCAATGAAAACGCTTTTACTGTTGGGGGAGCATCAGATAGCAACAAGAGATCATTTGACCCACTTCTTATTCGTTATCTGAAATTCTATCTTCAAGCATAAAAGGAACTTGATGACAGAGACTTTAATGTAATCTAAGATATTTGAGGATAAAATTATAATGAAAATTAAATAGAAGAAAGAATCTTTAGTCCTTTTCAGTTACTTTTGCAAATGATTCCATTGGTATGAGTTTTAGATAATATTTTTAAAAGTTTCGCTCTCATTATGCAATGAGAAAAGTCATTATCATTCTTCAAAAAATCTTATTAAATTTTGCCAAAAACTTATATTTTTTTATATGCTTCGTTCATTGCTCCATAATTCGTCTTATGGCTGCAAACATAAACAAGAGCCGCCAAAACCAATACAATAAAAACAGGGGAAGAAATCGATTTCTTGACAAAAATATAAAAAATAAAGGAGAAAATTACATTTATCAAAACATATAAAATCAGACACCCGACCTAGTTTCTTTACACTAGTCAGAAAGCAAGAAAAAATGAAATGTGAATTGAAGGGTGGCAAAATATTATCAATATCGAAAATTAGATTTGAAAACCAATCGTTTTTCATACAATTTATGGTATTAATCTTTAAGTGAAGCTAAAAAGGAATAATCAAAATAATTATGAGTCACATTTTTTGAGATACTTACATCTAAATATATTATATATATTTTTTAAAAAATATATTAAAGAACTATTTACACTGTGAAGAGATTTATATTCTTCTTATATTTAACATATCTGTACAGATACCAAGAAGTTAATCCTCATTTTTATCTAACCTAATATTGATACATGTCTTTTTGTTTCGAAATACAGTGAAAATTAACATGTATGAAATTTATTCTTATTTATTATTATTACTTCAATCATACAGACTCTTATAAGCCCAAATAGAACGTCTAGAATGATTTTATTTTATAAAAGCATCAAAATAAATAATAATAGTTTTACTTAAATAAGAAAGCAAAATTAAGAGCATAAATCGATTCCTCCTCATGTTCTCACGATGTTTGGTGGAAGTTTTTATTTCTTGAAATGGTCGTTTTATGACTTTTTAATAATACCTAAACAGGTTTCATTCTAAAATTTGAATATCTGGGTGAAGTTTTAATTCTACTTAAAAAAATTATTTCATCAAATTTCAAAAGCAGAAATTTTAATTAAAAATTGTTTAATCTTCCGGAAATTTTATTTCGTTTCTAGAAATTTACAGTCTTTTTTTGTATTGAAGCTAGATACAACAAAAATACAAATGAAAAATATAATTATCTAATTCGTTTGATTTAAACATATTTTTAACTATCTACTGACAAAATAAGAAATATAGAGAATATTGGGTTTTAATAAAATTTATTTTGTATCGTGAATACTTAGTATGTACCAGAAATATTTCAAATAGCAAATAATATTTTTTTGACTAAACACAATATTTTCAACCATATTGCCAGAATGTTGAACATTATTTAAAGAGTGCACATTAAATACGTTTAATTTCTTCTCTTTAATTTAATTGATTTTTTTTTTAACTTTATACTTGGGGCAATGAAAGACACTGCCAATTGCAGAAAGTTTGAAACATGTCATAGCATGTAAATATACAATATATGTACATATTGTGATGATTCATTCATTTTAGAAGAGCATCCTTTTCGTCACCCATACAGCTAATCCAACATAGAAATTTAATTTAAATCTTAAAGAAGGTAAAAAATTAAATCTGCATGAGGGAGAGAAAATATCATTTGTAGGCGTTTTCAAGTCTAAATTTTTATTGCAAAGAAAAAATCTATTTAATTCTTCTATACAGCATTCAATCGTTCAATTTGAAAAATTGCATTTCATACACAACGTGGCACAGAATGAATGAGTGAAAGAAACCTCACACACAGATATTTGAGGGATGAACATTTTCCGATCCCTTATGTTTGTGCATCCCACTCAACTGTGAAAATGGAAAAACAACAGCAGTAAAATTTTATTCCGAAAAAAATAATGAAAATAATAAATTTTTCCGTCACAACTGTTGCAAATTGGATGGTATATTTTTATTACATGAAACCCGATGTTGTAAACTCATATTGTTCATATATTTAATGCATTCCTGTGAGAGGCAAGGAAGCGATCTAACTGTTTGCGCAACCCTCTTCGAATTCTCTATGGCTTAAGGAAATATTTTGTTATGTTGATTCTTCTTTTTACCTTCGCATCAACGAAATGAAAATGGATTTTACATCATGTCGAAGCTCAAGAACATTTATTCCAGTGACTTTACAGATTTATTTATAATTTTAGTCAAGTGAACGCAATTATTTTGAGATATGTTGTCAATGCTTTCGGCAAAAGTGATAAATTACATTGACATCAAACATTGACTGATGATACTTCGACTTGTGTTTTCATTTGTAAATCCTTGATGTAGAGCACATTTCAAAATGTTGTTCAGAAAAGAAAAAAATTATATAGGAACGAAGAAAGTATTTCTATCGTGATTGATTGACTTATTGGCTTCGTTATCATTGGAGACTTTTTTTGACTCTTTCAAAGGGAGCAACAGTTAACGAATTATAGAATTATTATTTTGTCACCAAAATTGACATTTTCCAAATATATTATCGAACAGAAAATTTTAAGTCCATCTGTCTTCTAAAGGTGACGAAAAAAATAAAAGCATTTCTGCATTCATGCAAAGGATATTAAACATATCTATCATGTTCGTAGTTTGAATCAATTTAATAGAGTCAAAATAGTTTTTACTTCACATTAAACCACTTTTAAGGGCAAAAAAAAAACTTTGATGAAGTCAATTTTGAGTTCTTAAAGTTGAATTTCTCATGAAACATCGAATACGTGTTTTGTGGTGTGTTTCTAGGTTAATGTCATTTGAAACTCAAACATAAAAGAAAATAATTTCTTTAACCATCCTTTCTTTAGTAAAAAATGATGTTTTTTCTGAGAAATGTCTCATTTGAATAGAAGCAAGTGCAAAAATTTAGTTCTATAAAAAAAAGTATGAAAGCACAAGCCGATAATGGGACAAAGCTTTTATTATTCATAAAATGAAAATTTTCTCTTGCTACTCAAAACTCACCCAGACATAAAAAAAGACATGAAACATCTGTGGTCTTAGATGTGCGATTTTAAGGAAATGCCTCAGAATAGAGCAAGTACCTTAAGGTTAAAAAAAGAACTCTGTTTCTATAGCAACACCGCACATTCAAAAGGAGAAAAATCTTTCAAGTCTTTTTTCTTCCTTTATATCCTTTCTTGCATATCTTAATTTGAAATTTAAACAATCTTTCGTAAATGTTCTCAACTTGATGATCAAACAAGAGTATTTTATTGAGCCATAAAATGAATCAATCTCTTTATTCGCAATAACTTTCTCCAGCTCAAAGGAAAATAACTATGTATCAATATATTGCAGACTACATTGATTTCGTAAAATTATGACTCAAAAAGTATCTAGATACTTTAGGTATGAAAGCAGTACATATTTCATTATTAATAAACTTACTTAGTTGAAACAAATCATAAAAAATACACATTTTTTGTTGATTCTCCTTAAGGAAAAGTTTTATATTGCTATCTGTTATTAATAGTAGCGAATTATTTACATTGTTTACTTCAAAATCTGAATCTGAAGCATTTTAATCATTCCTAAAATATTTTTATACCTACAATTCGATATTTAAAAATATAATAATTAAAAACATATGTAATGAAATGCTCAACGCTCTTAATGAGTTAAGAAGAATAAATCGTTAGCAAATAATATTTTTTCGAAAACATAACTAGGTATCTAATAAACATCCAAGAAATAAACTTCCATCATAAACCTTCTACCATATAAATATATGTCAGTAAATATATCATAATAACACATATGTTGGGCTATCATGAGTTTTTAATTGCACCTGTGAAGCTTAAGCCGAAGCCATAAAAGTACAAGTGGTTTCAGCGCATTTAATACACTCGAAATGAATAGAAGAAAAATTGTTTTTTGTGACGTTTTCTCAAGAAATTGTCAGTTCATTACTAACAAAATTACATAATTATTTCTTCTTAGTGTAAATTAAACTTGATGAAACGTTGTCTTTCTGAATAAAAAGGAAACTATTTTTTTTCGTGCTGTATTACCCATGCTTAAAGGTTGCTGTGACAGGATTGTGAATTACCACGCAATTTAGGAAAATATTACTTAGAGAGTTCAGTTCTGTTGAGATGAGGATGATTTTTCAAATTTTTTTGAATAGTCTTGGAATTTCCGTATTGCTCGTAGTACAAACTGAAAATCGATAATTCTAGTCACGAAAATGTGTCGGTAAACCAATTTAAATTTTATGATGAATTTCCGAGAAATTTCTTGTGAATTTTCTCAATTTTCAAAATGTGTCGAGTGAGAGTTTTCGGCTTTCATTTCCGGACCGAAGATGGATGTTTGCAGCTGAGTACAAAGTATATTCCGAACTAACTAACGAACAAATTGGTTCAGAAAATTAAAATAATCTTGCGGGGAAACAAAATGGGTCTCCTGCCTCAACTTAAAATTCCATTTACATAAACATTTCATTATCAACGTCTTGTTGATCTTGCGTCATGTTACTTTTCTACCAACCATTCTTCACTGACATCTAAATTTTGATAACACAATCAACGAAATATGTATTACATATTAAATCTTTATCAAGAATGTGACACAACATGAGAATATTAACAATTCTTACCTTTTCTTCATTCAAAGGTACATGGTGAACAAAATAAAATACAGCTTTATTAGCTAAAATATTTTTAATTACATACTTCAAACTAATACCTGTTTGTTTTGTTCCAATAAGTTGTATATTGTTCGAACATTAGAATTTACGACGTAAGTATCTAAGGTGTATCTAAAGCTCTTGAATAATAAATATCTGAATGAGAAGTTGGAAAGAGAACATGAAAGGAAATGATTTAATTTTCTAGCAGGCATGAAAGGAAGCGTTGTTAAAATTTAACAACTTTCTGTGTATACAATATTTTCTTAAAATATGAGGGTGGTATGTTCAGTTGGTATCTATAAAACGGGTGGTAGGCAAAAGAAAAAAAAGTAGAACAAAAAAGATTAAAAAGATCTCGTGTATTAGATAATATTCTCTTGCTTCATGTTGCATGTAAATGTTTGTTTTATGTTCTACGGTATTATGTATTTAATTATAATCGTAAAACATTTCAAATAAGTTAGAAAAAAAAATAAACCTAAAGCTTCAGGGAGTTTTTTTGACATCTGTTTGGTGGCTGATATTCAAAAGTAATGACACAAATTTTTGATTAAGATATTTAATATTAAAAATTTTTAATGTACAAATATTACAAAAATTGTCACCATATAAAAATAATAAAGAAAATTCTGAAACGTGATAATAATTCCTAGAGTTCTATCGTGGATTTGTCAACAAAATAAAACTTTTAAAATGTTTATAATCAAAATTTTAATAAATTTATACTAAATGGAATTCATTTTTATCTGTAAGGCGACAGAAATATTTCAAATTGTTCCACATCTATAGTCTTTAAGGCTGTTTCTATGGCAATTCTTTTCAAAAGCTTTTGGTTTTAATTAAGGTAATTTCAAATTAAAGCTGTTTTTCTTTAAGAAATTTAATAATGAAACAGCAAATAATGTTATGAAAACTTGTATAAAATATTTTAAATGTGCTATATAGATTTGATATTAATTCCTTTTGTATGAACTAAAACAAATTAAAGCCATGTTCTTCTTTTGTATAACTATGAATAACCCAATTGTTGATATTTAAGCCGATTTCATTTAACAATTTCCCCAATAAACATAAAATTAAGTTTAAACTTTAAGTTTATTCAATTTTTTAATAGATATCATGTACAAATAAGAGCTAAACTCCTCTTTAACAATGCGTTTTCGTAACATTTCATAAACAGTTAGATTGTTTTTTATATCGCGGAATTTCATAGAATCATGAAAAAAGGAAAAATTGATGGTTTTAGCATAGATACCTCTCTGTTCATATTTAAAAACTAATTTAATTGAAATCTTTTAATCCCCTCAGCGGTTTGTTTTAGACACTGGGAATTTGAGGGAGAAAAAAATAAGTAGAATTTATTCGTTAAAAAGGAACAATTTTGATCTCGATTTATTCACAGCATGAACAAATGCTCCCAGCAAGAGATCACTGTTGTGACACAAAACGCTTTTCATGCTTACTTTATTTTCGCAACACTGATTATTGACATAAAACTTTATTTCCATAATAAAAAGTATTATAAAACAATCTCTAACGATGCTATGGGAAGTCGACTAAATGCTTTTTTTCAAAACTACAATGATGCATGTTTCATAAGACTATTCGATAATCGACGATATGATATCAGTGACAATCAATAATAATGTTTACCATTTGTTATTTTTTTTTGTTAATGTCAATAGCAGATGATAATAATTTGTTATCATTTGAAATCGGTTGATAAGTAAAGAAATCTTTTTTTTAATGTGATTGATCTATTAACGATTCCACTTATGTAAATGAAACTCAGTATAAATTAAAACGACAATATTAAAAATTCCTATTTTCCTACTTTTTTATAAGCTATGAAAGGATTTCAAAATATAAAAAGGTTATTTTTCAAAATTGTGTTTTTATTTTATTTAAAAATCATATCGAATGTATTGTCCAAATTTTCAACTTGAAAAAAAAAGTCTGTTACCGAAAATCGGTCCCAACAATAAATATCGTGCAAAAGCCCGATATTTAAAACTCCGGCTATTATAGAATTTCTAGCCAGACAGTAAAAATCTAACTCCAATAAGGGGCCACTTTGTCGTCCCGGGATCGTATGTGACTTGTGCTCTTATATAAAATCCGAACAATGAAATAAAACAAAGTTTGATTTGCTTTGCTGTATCAATGTACGAATGTGAATTGCGATTTTATTTCTACAATTAATTAAAAACGTTACAAAACTTATAAAAGAAAAGAGAATTTAACTTACGATAAGATGACGACTTCACACTTGCACTGATCCCGACGACTTGATATTAAATGATTACAAAAACCTAATAACAAACTAACATTAACGACGACTCAATTAAAATGTATAAGAAAAATTACCACGTGGAAATAAGATTAATTTCTTTCTTATTTCCTACAACTACGACGATTCTGACACTGAGAACTGAACTAAAATAACGAAAATTAACTAACTTATCATTAACTAATTTAAACAAAGCTTACAACGACTTTATGACCGACTTTAACTAATTTTAACATCACTACGACTTAACTTGATCCTTTCATCACGAGGATTCGACAATAATGAATGTGAAACAAAATCATCTGTTCTTTTGTTCACGATAAGGACTTTTTGGGATCAGCGCAAGTTACGTCACGACAAAAAATGAACTTAAAATTGCGCCGCACAAAATGTAAACATAAAGTGCGAAACGCAAAACAAAAATATAAATTCAGAAATTTAATTCAAATTATTTAAGCGAAGTTGTTCGCTTGTCCATGACAACACACTTTGTGTGAAAAGTTTCTGGAATATTGAAGGTGGAAACATTATACCAAAAAGTGGCCCCTTATTGGAGTTAGATTTTTACTGTCTGGCTAGAAATTCTATAATAGCCGGAGTTTTAAATATCTGGCTTTTGCACGATATTTATTGTTGGGACCGACTTTCGGTAACAGACTTTTTTATTTAATACTTATTAAAAATCAACAAAATGTAAAGTCTTCTCAAATACGTTTCCCTTGCATCTTTTACGTAACATACTTAAATAAGACATTTGGATGATAATCTTTGTAATTAAATAGAATATGTTTTGTGCCACGTTTTTTTTCTTCGCAATGTTTTTTTTTTTCGCTGGACATGTTTTTTTTTTTTCGCTAGCAATGTTTTTTTTTTTTCGCTAGGAAAAGGGCAACTTTGTATGGCAGGTACCCGAAATATTAAAGGTGCACACGCCATAATTTGATAGAAACTTTCTATTTGTATTTAAAACAGATTGATAAAGAAATTTTCCAAATCGGTCAAGAAATGTGGAAATGGCAGTGTTTACACGGCTACATCCATCCATCCCCACAGACCCGAAGGCGGACACAATTTTTTTTTTCGTTTTTTTCCACTTTTCTCGACGTTTCAAGCCATTTTAAGTGTAACTAAGCAAAGAAAATTTTTTGAAATTTTTGGGCAAATCCAATACGGTGGCCCGTCACCGTAAAAAAAGTTAATGTATTACCAGTAAATTGACACAATAATTTTATGATCATATAGATTTATAAAGCAGAAAACGTTGTCATCAAATATCTAAATTATAAAAATTATATCAACTCAGCATCAATTAAAAATCAATTTTTTTGTATTCTCTTTCTGGCTTGCAATGTAACAGATATAAAAATTTTATGAATTAATTTTTATTTGCATAATTTCATGCATCGTTTCATTTACGAAAGCACAAAATATATGTTCATGAAATACCTAATTTATATATTTTTTTAAAATGAAAATTTTTTCTACGTAAACAGAAATCTTATATGCTTTTTTGACTGAACTTCAGCATTTTAAGATTTAAATTTATTCTGAAAATATTCAAGAATCTATAACTAATTGTTTTATATGTATGTTATTACTTCAAATACTGTCAATGAGCAATTTTTGAAGTGAACTGAAATTTCAAAAAGTTCTTAAACTCTAGTATATGTATGTGTTTGTTATAACTTTTCTTTCTTATCAAGAAGCACTGATTTAAATGTGAAACAGATACGAAAGCTTTGAAGTTACCAACATCTGCACACAATCTCATACATTTTATGGTGTTTATCTGATGACCAAATGAAATACTTAGATCCTTATTGGCCGATTATTAAAAAAAGGTATCGTATCAATCTAGCTTCAATTTTCTTTTAACCCTTTTCGGTAAAATCATGCAAGTTGTTATAGATCATGATTGATTACAGATTACATCAGAAAATTAATGTTATTGAAATAAATCAAACCGAATGTAAAGCTGACAACTTTTATAGGCGACTAGAATATCGTTATAGCTATTTTTTGCTCACACATTGTTAATGAAGCATTGCTGTGCCTTCGTAGTAAAAAAATCGCAAATATTCTTCTAAAATTGGCTTTTGAAAAAATTTATTAAAGGTCAATAAATATGAGCTTAATATAATACTAGAAAAATATTATTCAAAGAGCAGTTGGAATTTCTATTGGGAATTCTCGGTTGAAAAAAGTAGCACCATCACAAATGATAAAATAAATTTTGTTCCACTGTTGAAAAAGCTAAAGTTTACAGAAAAATTAAATATTATCCAGTATTCTTTCTTTTCAACATATTTCATTTCGTTCTCCCTAACGTTTCGTTTACAGATTGAAAACCTTTTCAGAGCTCTAAATTATACATAAATGACAGGATAAAGTTAGTAGAGAAGTATAGCGAACTCTTGATACAACGATGGCTGAAGGAACTCAAAAATATCCTTCTATCGAGAAAATCACTGCATCAAGAAAGTATTTTTATCAATCATGGTTGAAAGGATCTAAAACAACATCAGGTTGTAAAGAAAATCGTTAAATTAATAGCACGTTATATCAAAGCTGCACTGTTTATAAAATAAGTAAAATTTAAATATCAATAAGCATGATAAACTTTGAAATGATTTTCAAATCATTTTATGCTACGATGACTTAAAACAAAAAATGCATAATTTAAATTAAAACAAACATTATGAATTTTATAAATAAATCTTCAGGAATTGAGATAAGTAGGTAGAATCAAATTTAAAAACAAATTTTGCTTACACTATTTATTTTCTTTAAGAATTATATAAACCACCCGACCAAACAAAGCAAATGTAAAACATTTTCAGGTCACATGCTTCTACTTAAATGCAAATCTTTTAAGTGGCAAGTTGGATGTATCATACTCCATACATATATTTTCATAACTAGAAAAAATGTGAAAATCGTATTTAAAAAATGTATTTTCGTAAGCATGAGATTCATGGTTGCGTGACGCTTTAAGAAGCTTTTCGCTTATGATGTCATCATCAATTTATTTAAAATTTCCATACTTTACCGTATTTTCTCTGTCACAAGCCTAATCTAACTTCATGCATATATGTATGTATATACCACAGAAAACAGAAGCTCGGGGTGAAAAAAAAAGTATCCAGCATTCATAAATTAACCCATTTTGTTACAGCTTCAAGGGAGTTTTCAAATATTTGTTTAACTTTTCTCCATCCTAAGCTCAATTTTTTTTCAAACGAATGTTCTACATAACCGCAAATACCAAATTTATCTTAGGTATTTAAATGTACGGTTCACATTTGTCCTAAAGCTTTACCCATCGAAACATCTATACTGAATTTTTTACGTTAACTGTATACATTTTTGAAGATAAGAGTTGTCGCATACACTATAATAGAATTAAAAGTTTGTTAATTTCATACAGATGTCTTTAATATTAATTGAAATGGAATACTTGGGAGAACATGGTTTGAAAAGTTTTAACTTTTTTCGATAACCGCTTTTATGTAGTAGAAAACTTTAGTTATGTGAGTAATATTTATATGAATGTCAACAACATCTGTAAACCGACTTCAAGGGAAATAAAGATAAATAAGTGTGGCACAAAACTCTGAAAAACGAAACAAAACGTTGAACCCAATTTAAACGAGTAATTTACATTTCTCTGTAGTAAATCTTTTTTCAATACATCCTAAACAGTTATGTGAAATAATGAGTTAAATTCCTTTGTTCTGAAGAATCTATAATATTATAATGAACGTATTCAATTTGAAACTTTTTTAAAATGTTCATATAGATAGATAACACATAACTTAAACTACTGAAATGGGAGATTAGCAAATTCTATTTAGTGAAACGGAAAATATTAAATCAGAATTCATCCTTCAAAGCGTTTGGACATAATTTATATGAAATTTCGATTTTATTCGAGAAGCAAAATATCTTAGCTCTTATTTTTCAATTCATAACCGATGAAAACCCATTTTTTCAAGAGATATAAATATGTCCGCTTACTTATAAAAAAATGTATTGCTTTGTCAAGGACTTCATTTCAGCACATTAAAATTTTCGTAATCATTCAAGATTTAAAAATTATTTTGATTCATAAAAAAATATTGCTTGAAAATAATCTTCTATAGTAGTTGCTAAACATGTAGAGAAAATATTTTTTAATAAGTATGCAGAAGTATCAAATAATCGTTAATCTAAAGCACTTGATTGTGAAAGAAATGTATTATACAGTTTTGTTCAAATAACAAAAAGCTGTTAAGTTGATTTTCAAGGAAATATGAAATGTGAATTAAAAATTCCTTTAGCTTTAAATAACGGGAAACTTTCAAAATTTGTAATTCTGAAAAAATAAGTCAATAAAGTTTTCATTTCCCTCAGCAAACAACTATATGATAATAATTTATTCTGCTTTCAAAACTTTACAATTGACGAAAAGTTCATGAGCTAGAATTTATATTTTCCAAAGTTGTGATTTTCTATTGAATTTCATTATTAACTGCGAGATATTTTCTTAAGAAAGACTTCAAAATTATCATCATTTCTTACTTCTAGATGTCTTACTTAGTTTAGTCTCTGGAAAGTGTCCTTTTATTGTTTTAAATTTTATTCAAATATTTTTCTCCTTCCAAAATGTAATAAAAAATCTTATGATGTTTATCATAGAAAATATTTCATAGTTATACTACATATATGTAGGTAAATATGAGAAATAAAAAATTTTAAGGATGAAGCGTTTGTTGACACCATTATATGAGATCACAAATTTGTTTCAAAAGAATGGAGTTTTTTTCAACCTTTCGACTTTTTCAAATAACTTTTTGGGATTTTTCTTTGAAATCTATCGATTCCTTTTCTTATTCCCATCCTTAAAGATAATTCACTTTATTCAATGTAACCTTTTTTTTCGTCGAATTTTTCTATCGTTGATGTTTTTATTCAACTTTTCACAAAGAAAATCAAGAGCATTAAGATGTACCATAACATGCCAAATTATTTTAAATGTTAATTACTTACAGATTAATTTATTTAATTATATCTCTATTTATCACGAAAATATAAATGTGACGAAATTTCTTATATTTTGTTATTCATTTAGAGAAAAATGAACCCTTACTATTTACTAATGAACTTATCATGAAAAGCATAAATTTATATTTAAAAAACATTTAAAATGTTTCATCTTTTCATCAAAAAATATTTTTTTTACGACTGCCTGAAAGCTTTTTAACTTCGTTCAGGCGATAAAAGAGAAACAAAACTTCCATTCAATTCTAAAAATAAACTATAGCTACTAGAAATGTCAATTATATATATCTGCTCGATCCTAGGTTTTCATGACTTTTTAATTAATTTTTATTTCAAATCTATCAAAACATTTTCACTACTTAAATTTTCTTTGTTGAATTATTTGTCAAGTTCAAGACTTTAGAAAATAAATATTACTAATGGAGCCGAACAATGTCACCAAATTTCACATCGACTGATAGACATTGACAAAACAAATGACCGGCTTTGAACTGATATTAAAGGTGAAATCAATAAATACCTGCACGACATTTTGTGATTAATCAAATCCATATTTAAAAGCTATTATTCTTCTTCCCTCGAGAAACTGAACTTGCGTAAAATGTTTTTTATATACTAACACACGTCTTCTCTTTCGAGGCATTACCTCTGATCACGAAATATTAAATGAGAAATACAAAAATTAACTTTCCATTTAAATCCTAAATAGGTTCTTTAGATAATGACGAAAGCTTTCTTTTAATTTTCTAATTATCATTATATCTTATGAAGGTACTTTCTCCCGGTACACTTATCATTTCGAATTAAATTAATATTCCTCCTATCTTCTTTTTAATTCATTTTTAATCGGTGTAATTCTTTGTTTTTTATCTGAAGAATCTGATATATAGATATTTATCTATCAAATGCGACAGAAAAGAGACACGTTAGTTTTTCTCGATAACGCTTTAATTAAACACTTTTTGTAATGAATTGATCTACGTAAAAATCAACTTTCGGGTCCCCTATCGATCCTAAAGAAATATTTGTAGTTTAATAAACTGTAATACAAGATAATCATGAAAAGGAGTTCGGTAATTAACTTCAGTAGCAACGTAACCGAACTCTAGGTAGATTAAATTAACCTGGATTAAAGAAGATTAGATTAAATTTTATATGGAATCGGGGTTAGACTAACATTTAAGCAGATTTAATTAAAGCTAGGTAGCTTTAAAACAGGTAGTAGTTTGGCACCCTTTTTTCTACTTTGTTGGCGCGGAATTTAGAGCCTTAGTACTATGATGTTAAGTTTAATTTTCGTAATAAATTCAATCTTAGACAAAATTATTTTAAATTTCGATAAATAATATTAAAAAGTTTTATTTTAATCATGAATGAAAATCGTGATTTAAAAGCCAAAACGGTGTTTTTACCTGTAATAAGTTCTATTCAGAAAATAAGAATCTACGAGACAAAATTAGTAAGCAGAGTACCTAATACATTTCTTTAAGAATTTCATTGTAGTGTTTTTCATTTCAGACAATTTATCTAATTGGTTCTAACAATAGAGAAAACAGATTTCGAATTCTACAAATTGCCAAATCTTCAAGCTTGGATATCTTTGAGGATCCGAATGAATATGACACAAAAGAAATCAGAAAAATTATTTCTGGAATTAAATTTACAAAATCGTTATCAGCTTATGGCATCATCGGGTTCGTTAAATTTCTAGAAGGATACTATTTAATTCTGGTTACAAAAAGAAATAAAATAGGATTTATTGGTAATCACACAATTTATACAATCAAAGATACAACAATCTTCAAAATCTGTAGTGAAGGTCAGAAGACAGTTAATCCATTAGAGACAAAATACTTGAAAATGTTTATGAACGTTGATCTTAGCTCAAACTTTTACTTCTCTTACTCTTATGATTTAACAAGAACTCTTCAATATAATCTCTCGGTGCCTAAGTTTGTAGGAGAAAGTGTAGATATTGAAACGGAGGATCCACTTAGTTGGGAAGGATCTGAAGAAAACAGGACATTTGCTTTTCGAAGTATATCAAGAAAAAAATTTGTGTGGAATGAGTTTCTCTTGCATCCAATGCAGAAAAAGGTTCTTCATAAAGATTGGATGTTAGAAATCATTCATGGATTCATTAATCAATCTTCCATCAGTATTTTTGGTCTGCAAGTCTCCGTTTGTCTTATTGCTAGACGTTCAAAACATTTTGCTGGTACAAGATTTCTCAAACGTGGAGCGAATTCAAGGGGTGATGTTGCAAATGCAGTGGAAACGGAACAAATTCTAAGTGATGGTAAACGAATTTCGTCTTTTGTCCAATTAAGAGGATCAATTCCGGCTCATTGGTCTCAGGATATCAGTAAAATGGTTCCAAAACCACCAATTTCTCTTGATATCCCCGATCCATATGCTGAAACCGCAGGAAGACATTTCGAAAAACTTTTATTCCATCATGGATCACCGATTATAATTCTTAACTTGGTTAAGAAAAGAGAAAAACGTAAACATGAAAGTATTTTAACAGAAGAAATAACAAACAATGTTAAATACTTAAATCAATTCTTACCAGCAAACGTGAGTATTAATTTTGTTAAAAGACTTTGTTTTCTTTTTCTAATTTATTTGTTCCCGTAAATTTCATTAACAGTGTAAAATTCGTTATTTTCACTTTGACATGGCAAGGAAAAATCGTACTGACAAAAATGTGATGGAATCGCTAGCAGCAATTGCTGAAACTGTAATTCAACAAACTGGGATGTTTTATCAAGATGGTAATGACGTTCTTTATCAAACTGGAGTAATACGAACGAATTGTATTGATTGCTTAGATCGGACAAACACTGCACAATTTGCTATGGGTCGAACTGCTCTCGCTTATCAACTACATAAAATGGGATTCTTGAAATCACCTCCAAAACTTGAATTTGATTCAGATTGCGTGACAATGCTAGAATCTCTATATGAAATACATGGTGACACACTCGCTCTGCAATATGGTGGTTCACAATTAGTTCATCGTATTAAAACTTATCGTAAACCAGCCGCTTGGACTACTGCTGGCTCTGACATTATGCAGAACTTATCTCGATATTATTCTAATACTTTCTCAGATCAAGAGAAACAACAAAGTATTAATTTGTTTTTAGGTCATTTTGTTCCAAAAAAATCAACTGAAGATAATGAAAACTTATGGGAAATGACGAATGATTATTTTCTTCACAATCCTGTTGGAATTTTCGAGATTTTGGAAAAGCCTTTAACAGTATTTTATTCTGAAACTGTTCGTAAAAATCTTCCATATTCTACAAGCATAGCCAAAAAAATTGTCAAAGAGTTAATAAGAATTCATTCACTCGATCTTGAAATGATCGACTTGTATTCGAATTATCATTTAACATATCAGCTAACGTCTTTAGAAGAAAACATCGCGTTTCAAATCAGTCAGTTTGCAAGAAATTTCATGCCAACTTATCGCACAAATTTCTCTCCATTTGAACCTGGAAAAAGAGCCACAGGTCATGCTCAAAATTCCATAACATCTATTACTAGCTCCAACAGTTCATCAGATGATACCGATAGTTCAAGCGAAGAAGATGATACTACACAAAGCTTTCCGTTAAAACTAACGATAAATATTCAGAATAAAGGCATTGACAAACACTTCCGAACACTTAATAACGCAATTCCATCCTGTCAAAAGGTTTATGGCTTCGAACTTCATATGCCTGACAAACAGTCTATGTTCAAATACAAACAATATGTCAACATTCAAAAGAAATCAACTCCACAAATTATGGCAACATCATCGATAACGAACGAAAGAATTGCAAAGAAAAATTCACTTATTTTGGATAGTCTGACCGTCTATAAAGATTCATGTGAACAAATTTCTGTACCTGAAGTTAATGATGAAACCATTCGAAAGTATAAAAACTATTGTAACTTAATGGTTAACATACATTATAACGACAATTATTCAAGTAAAAGTACCATTGAGGAATATGTAAACTTTGGTCTGTAAAAATAGTAAAAATATTTTATCCAATTTTTCTTGCTTTCTAAAACTGAAATTGAAATAAATAGTTACACAAAAGTAAGAAATAAGATATCTTTTCTTTCCTTTTATACAGTTATTGTTACATAAAATTGCATACAGTGAATTGCATCAATGTGATCATAAAATAACCTACTTAATATTTTTCGAAATTCATTTAAATATAACTCTTGAATTTTTTTTCTAAATATTTAGACAGATACTTCTTATTTTAGATTTTGCCATCAAAATATTCATTTTGGTTTTTTCTCCTTTGGTTCATTTTTACGCTGGTACATTTTATTTTCATAATTTCCATGAATTCTTTAATACATCTAATTTATAGTTCATTTCTTATTTACAATCGTTTTACAAGTGGATAGATATCTTCATAGAATTAATGCGATTATTGCTTTTGGCTTGTGTTTAAAAAATGAAAAGAAAATTGGTTAATTTATAAACAAGAAAAATAGTTTCATTAAGATTTATGAATTTAATGACAATATTAATAATAACTCAAGATTGATTCCTAGATATCTTCAAATCGAGCAGTTAAACTTAAGGTCGAGTTATTTTTTTTAATTTAGTTACTATGAATGAATAAAAATATACATAATTATTAGCTTCCTTAAAGAAAATGCCCTCAAAAACCTTACTTTGAAAATGTTAAATTTTATGTTTACAAGTATTTTTATAAGTGAATAAATAAATTGGTAAATTTAAAGTTATAAAAGATAAACCCAATCAAAAATTTCTAAAGTAATTAGATATATGTTTCTCTCAAATTTTGTTAATAGAACTATGTAACTAAATAATAAATATGTTTAAATTTCAAACATCAATGATAATTTTCTCTTTGTTTGCATTATCAGGCTCTTCAATTGTCACGTCTTTTTCCTTGAAGATTAAATTCTCTCCATTAACATTATTATTAGCATCGTTAGAGTTTGGATTTATTTTCGATATGTTCAACTCTAGACCTCGAAAAGATGTGAAAATATCCAAGTTTTTACTCCCCTTGAGCAAAAGCGAAAAATGAAGTTGATTGTGTTCACGAAGACGTTCAAAGTGATCACATGAAAAGTCACAATATTTGCATTTTTGTGGACGATTTTGATTACTGATTGCGTAATGAAATTGTAAATGGTTCTTCAATACCTCTAAGGAAGTCGCTTGGAATGGACAATATAAACATTTTTCATCTATTTTGTTTTCATCAGAAGAAGTACTTTCTTGTTCACGATTCTTTTGCTGTTCATTCGCCTTTTTTACAACCCAAACATCATCATTAGCACCTGAATCATCCAAAGCTTGTTTTGCTGTATATAATTCTGGATTTGGATAATCAGTGGCTTGCTTATATTTTGCCATAAATTCTTTAGTCTTTTCTTGATAATAAGATGTATGAACAGCACTGTGTGCTTTCACATCCGAGTCATCAGATGACGAAAATGTGCAATAATCACATTTATGGATGGAATTCACTTCATGACGCTTTAGATGACTGATAATTTCCTTTAATGACAAATAACGTCCAGGACACTTTGAACAGAAATGCATGTACCGTTCGTTAACATTTGTAAGAATTTCTTGATTGCCCTGTTCTATGTTTGAAGCGCCTATTTGAACTTCATTTAATTCATCTAAATTTCCACCACTTCCGCATGCTGTATGCATTTTCATGTGTTGATTCAATAAGTGGCGTTTCGAAACATTATACGAACAATATTTGCATTGGTAACTTTCATTGCGACTAGGTTTATGAAAACTCGAATGATATTGGAATTGTGATTTGGAATCTGTCTCGTAAGGACACATTTCACACTTATAACGTTTTGCTTTCTGGCCAATTTGTTGATTGAGATTAACCAGTAATGATGCTTCTGTTCCTAACATTTCACCTTGTTGAACAAATATTGTATTCGCTGGAATTTCAGTTTCAACTTTATCTTGATCTTCCCCACTGTTTATTTCTACTTTTAACATAGAAGCCAAAGATATTTCTTTGTTATGATTGTCAACAAGCTGTGTATTGGCTTCACTACTTATAGGACTTATGATGGTTGTAATATTTGGGTTGAGAATTAGAGCTGGTGGGATTCGTGGTGGTAAGATAATTGGCTTGAACCCTTTATCAATTGTTGATGATGACATTTGATTAACCATAGTCGATGTTGATGGGGTTGATTGCATGAAATGATGTTGATTGCTATTTGGTCGAATTGATTTTTCACTTTTCTGACCAGCTATTTCGATGCGGATGTCTCCATTGTGCTTTAAACGGCAATGGCGCTAAAATTATTAAGAACAAAAAAACATTATTTGAAAAATTTGGTTAACAATCGAAGGCTTAGTATGAGCTGTTAGACAAATGATAAAAGACCAAAACCATTGAATATTTCACCGATAAGACAAAAAGTAGTGTACAGGAAATGAATTGCTAATTTTGTTTCGTCAAGCTGCATCATTTGTTTTTTTTGCGTTTATGAATTTAACCTTCTAACTTCCCTTAATTTAATTATACATAGTTCAAATTCAACAAATGTTCTGTTGAATAAAGGTTTAATCACCACCTCAACCGATTTGAAGCATATTGTTAAAGGTTCTTAAACGTTATGTGCATGGTTCAGTTCAGTGTCAGAATATTTTCATCCAATTTATTTCTGGTTTAATTATTTCTTTGTCGTTGAATAAATTTCAAGGAATGATATGTTAACAGGATTTATGCATAATGAGTCACGTTTTTCTAAGATAAACTTGACTTATATAAAAATATCTTTTAATCATACAGACGTAAAAATCGACTAAAATTTGGAATCGTGACATTGAACATAAACTATTTTTTAATTTTGTTGTTAATAAGAACTAAGATATTCATTGCATGAGTTTTTGTCTTTAAAGGATTTCATTCTAGATTATTGCAATTTGCACCAAATTTAGAAAAATATTAAATAGATACATAAATATTTATGTGCAATTGTAGATAATTAAAACTGTAGCCTATATGTAATGATGGATTCATTCTCGGTGATCGTTTCAATTAATTTTTCTCGGATTCATAATCGTTATTGTTGTTGCCTTCAAATGGATTTGGTTTGGTTTCAAGGGATACGATTTTTTCATTCCCCAGAGCTGAATAAATTACGGACGGAAGCATTTGATTGGCTGTTAGTATATACCTGAATTACATGCTTCCAGTTAGAAATTTGGCCACAATGCCCGCAACGAAAAGAACCTTTTAACGAACTTGTGTTCGTCGAGGTTGTCTCCGGCATACCGTTATTACTTTTACCACCGTCGTGGGACGACAACGACGTTGGTATCACTGATAAAGTGTTTTGAGAATTAAAATTGAGTGTTTGCTGTGAACTGGACGCATTTGAGTTACTAGCTTGTGTTTGATTTACACCACCACCAATTGTTAGAAGGTTTCTGTTATGAACATTTGTCGATGTTGATGTACCAGCATGTCCGTTTAAAAGATTATTCATGATTTGAAATGGCATTTGTATTGGCAGAGGCGGTGGAGGGGCAGCTAGTTCCATTCCTGTGTTTGAAGGCTTTTCTTGTGGCGTTCCATCTTCGCGATAGTGCGTTTTTACATGTTCCAACACGACCTCTCGATCAGGATGCCTAAAAATAACATTTTAATAAGATAAGTAGCAATATTTCATAGTAAAGTCAAACATTGAACTTACTTGAAATTGCATTTTTTGCACTTGAAATGTGTCTTCTTTGCATTTTCCGTTTCTTTTGATTTTTCTGCTTCTTGTAATTCTGGTTGTTGATGTTGTTGCTGTTGATGTTGAAGAATATTTTGTGAATTGAAAGCATGTGCAACAATGTTGAAATTCTGAAGATTTTTCAAGAAATTCATATCTTTCGAGAGATGTTCAAGAAGCATAGAACTAACATTTAGAGGCGAAGACGCCGATGATTGAAGATTCAATTGAGGTTCGGAATAAACCGATAATGGCGTTGACGCTGATGATGGTGGAGATTGAATGTTGTTCTCTTGCACTAGGGAACATTTTGGTGAGTAATTCAACGATACCACACCAGATTTCGAAAGCTTTCCATCGTGCTTTTTGTCGACAACTCTCATCAAAGTGATGTATTTGTTATACTTTGAATAGTTTCTTCGACCCGTCTCATCGTTCATCAGAACTTTAGCTTCGCTGTGTTGAGGATCGCGCAACAACTTCAATCGAATATGTTTTGTGATGTCCCATCGCCAGTTAGAACGATAAGCACATAAAGAACATTCAAATGGTTTTTTATTCAAATGACCCACAATATGTACATGAAATCGCGATGCTGTTGAAGCCCAGAATGAACAATGAGGACATTTGAAAACTTTTTTCATTGCAGTGTTTGCAACTTCATCGCCAGATTCAATTTTCTTTGTTATTTCTCCATAGCCGGGTGCTGATTCTACTCCCAAATACTCGCTATCAGTTAATGTTGGAGTTTCCGGTAAATCGTCATCTTCATTCACCACCAAATTATTATCATCCGAATCGTCATTTCGTTCATCGTTAGTGTCAGATGGTTCATTTTTAGTTTTGTTCCAAACAAAAACTCTATTCTCCATTGGATGACGATCGCTTGCATTAGGATTATCGATGGCAGCTTCATCAGACATGTAGTCTTCCATTGCTTTATCATCGCCATTCGCCTCTGATGACGAGTCCAAACACTCAATAACAGCTTGTGCTTCTGGACACTTCTGTAAATGCAATCCAAGCTCATGGCTGGACTTACATCTTAACCGACAATATTGGCATCGAGTTGAACCCATTGCTAATAACATTGCCTTATCATGATTGCACATTTTCTGATGAATTATTAAATCCGATAATGTCTTCGCTTCGTAGCCACATTTACAAGCAAGATCTTTATCATCATTTCCTGTTGCATTTCCCTCAATTAACTTCTTCCGTAATACATCAAAGAACGAACTTTTCTTCTTTAAATTTGCTAGATTATCGCTTGTGCTTGGTCCCGCGCCGGACTTGTAAACACTTTCAACACTCAATTCTGGCTTTTGCAAAAGTGAACTTATAATCTTATACTGTTGTCTCTCGGATTCCGCACCATCTTCTGCGTCACTTGATTCATGATTACCATCTGAATCCGATTTATTTGACAAGTTCATCGCTGAAGAATTTGGTGCCATTTTAATTGGAATCAATGGAGGCATAGGCTTTTTACGTTTGGAGCCTGGACTTGAATTCGACTGTAAATCGCCTTCCTTAGAATTACTCGAGTCATTCTGGAAAGAGTCGATGAACAATTGTTCATTATTTTGCATAATATTAGAGATGGCAAACTACAAAACAAAAAAACAAAAAAACAAAAAAGAAGTTTTAAATGTTCACAAAAGAGTTAAAAAATGTTTCAAAAAATGTTAGATTGTTAAAAACCTAACTGCTAAATTGTTGCTTAAAGCTCAGTTTTGTAAAACCTTAAAGTCTATCAAATATCGTGTCACATGTAATTAAATCTTAATAAATGCCTTAAAGATTGTAACGTTAACCAATAATTTAAAGCATTTCAAGTTTATTGTCAATGCTCCGACCTTCACGTGACACAACATCTGATCGTTCTTAATCTTGAAAGTCTAATTAAAATATATTTATAAATATCATCTAACTTACCATATCAAAAATATTCATATTTTCAGGTGGCGTATCATCAATTGTTCTTTCAATATCAACGCTATTAGCTAATGGCGGTATATGATGATTCATTTCATGAACTGTAAGGCTCTGTTTTATGTCGGCTGTAAAGTTACACACAGAACATTTAAATGGTCCATTTCCGCCATGATTTTTCATATGTCGGTCAAGATTCCACTTGTACTGTATATGCAAATAAAATGAGAAGAAAATTATTTAAAAAAAAAACAAAAATTACACGCAAAACATTGCATTGAGATGCATTTTTATAGATTGCTGAAGCTTACCGGTGTTCGGAAGTCACACAACATGCATTTTATCATTGGCATTGAATGATACTTGACATGCTTGCTAAATCTAGCTTTGATATGAGTCACATATGAACATTTTTCGCAACGATAGAATTTTGTATCACTGTGTTTGTCCTTCTCATGTTGAATAATCTGCGGTTCATCAACAGTTGAAAATTCACAGATGATGCATTTGAAGACTTTTGTGCCATTTGGCGAAATGTTCATCGTCAAATCGAGGCTTTCCATTTCATCATCGCTTAGAATATCTTGTGGAAGGGACTCTTGATATTGAAGCTGTGCTTGCAATTGCATGTGCAATTGATTTTGTAATTGTAGCATTTGATTGATTGCTGTCAAATCGGTAACTGTCTTTGTTGATGTTGGAAATGCGGGTAACGAAATTTTCTGTCGTGCATCAGCACTCATTCTTCGTCGTTTTTCTCGTCTTCGAAAGTGTCCCGGTTCATTTATACCTTCGGTAGAGCCATGAACCATTTTCATATGACGAACAAGCTTTTGATAATGTCGTGACGCATAAAGGCAAAACTTACATTCGTTGATAACTATTTTCTCACCATGCACATCACGCAAATGCACGAGAAATTTTCGTGGGTTTTGAGTGAAAAAGGAACAGTTATTGCATGAATAATTTCTTTTAATTTTGCATTGGGGAAGGTTGGCATCGGAATCACTTTTATTTCCTGACAATTCCTGATCGTAATCTTGACGATCTTGATTAAAATTGTCACTTCGAGTGTTATCAAGCTTAAATGTGTTTGCCGCTTGGAATGTCAAGGCAGCAATAACTGCAGGTGGCAAGGAGATTGGCAATGGATATTGTGAATGATTTTGTTGAAACTGTTGAACTTCGTTTTGAGTGTGATCTTTGGGATCTTTTCTTAAGTCTAGGAGCGCATTGCTTGCTTCGTTACACTCTTGAACTGATTGGCCTTTTTGATCTAACACCAATTGATCACCGCTTACAACTCGACGTACAATTAATGTGTCGCCAGCACGATGAACCATTGATGGAGCAGAGTCCATGGTTCAACTTGAATCAAGTTTCTAATTTCTCGTATCAACCTCTGAAAGAAAAACATGAGACATTCTTTTAATATATGCTGCAACAACATTCCCAAGATTTCTTATCTTTTATCAAAAGAGAAGAAGGTAAAGGTCAGAAACATTAAAAATATTTAATTTTAAAACATGCGAAGAAGGAGAAGAAACAACAACCTCAGAAAATATTTTTATCAAGTACTTCGTATATTTGTGGTAAAAAAATGCTTCATAAAAAATCGCTTATCAGTTGGACACAGAAAAATAAAAGCAAAAAAAGAAGAAGCATACATATATTTCTTTTTTTAACTTCTAAGCATTTTGGAATTATTTCCTTGTATGTATTAAATTAAAACATTCATTTTAATGTCATCTCACTTCTGTATGAAGTTAATGAAATTTTGCAAAATTTAATTTGAGTTTTTGTCTGATGACGTCATTGAAATGATTTAATTTATTTTCGACTTGTAACAGAGAGAAAGAGAATAAGTTTTTTACCATTTTTATTGATGTCCTCAGAATTAGTAGTTATAAAATTTAATCCTCATGAAAGAATGAAGTGTATAGTTAGTATAGTTAATAACAATTTGTTGTTAATGTGATTTGAAGTATTTTTCTCAATTTTTCTTTTTCACTCATTTATTTCACAAAATTGAGATCAAAATATTATTTACGTAACCAAAGAATTGAGTTGTAAATAAATTGTTAATTGTCTTTTTTGATGCAACTTAAATTTATTATTACTTGAGTTTGTTTCTTTTCTCTTTTTTTGCCTCGAAGCAGTCGTCGTTCAATATTTATTTAACAGCAGATAAAATCCAACACGACCACTTTGACACATGCAACATGAGAACAAAACTCTTTCCTGTTTCAACGAGAATTTTCTCAACAACGGTGAGTTTGTGTTTAACTTAAAAAAACTCCTATTTTATTTTGATTTTCCACCATTTGCAAATGTATGTGTGGTTTTCCTTCTCTAAAAACTCAACTAACACTGTAATAAAACACTTTTTTTTGCCGCTGATGATATTTGCTCACAGTTTTTCCTTCGTTTTTCAATTTAGTCTTTTTCCGATAATGTTTCTTATTCACTTTTCTTGGTTTTAACACATAAAACATAAAACAGCAATGTATTTTAGAGCTTTCTTAGTAATATCATTCATTTGTTTTTCACGAGGTGTACAAACCAAAATTGCTTAAATGAAAAAAAAACGTGTGTCAAGTTTCTATACACTTTATATTTTACTTTTCACGACTATCGGCACCTGCAACTCAACCAAATGTTAGAATCAAATTGAAAGAAAAGTAAAAGAGAAACGTTCAATACCATTTCAACTTCATGAATTTATGACTTTGTTTCAGTATTTAACTCGCAATACCTCTTATCGATTTATTGATAACAAACAGTATTCGCTGTTCTGTTAGTCAATGCTTTTTAGTCTTGTCTTCATTCTCTAATTTTAATTTCTTATTGAAGGTCACTAAACTTTAAATCTCTTTCGTTTGAATCCGATCAAAAATTCGTGTCAATAATTTTGATGCTCTTTTTATAGAAATTTATTTTAATTGCAAAAGCTTTTTAATTACTAAAAAGGAGAATTTCTTTTATTTATCTTAACCAGAAACAAGCGCTGGAAAATGTCCCTTTAATGTTTTTAAACTTAATAAAACTTATTTTATTATTTTATGAGAAATATTGAAAAAATAATTTGCCTAGAAAAAGGTGTACAGTCTACAGGGTTGATGTTTCTAAAAATGACGTTGTGAAAGGAAGATTGAAGTGCCAGTTAAACATTTTTGTCTGGTCTACGGAAAAACTTGAAAGTGTTTTAAACCTCTACTTCTTTGCCATCGGTTACACCAGCCCTGCCCTATTTATTTTTAATTTTCCACGGAGAGCACCGACCGGACGGTAAAGAATTTTATTTTTCTTAATAATTTTTTTCCTTTTCACAAGCAGTTGTTGAGAAAATAAAGTCAGTTGGTGTCGTTAAAATTCTTTTCAATTTCTACCAGATTTTCCACAATGTTTTGTTGTAAGTTTTCTCTTCATGTACACCAATACACGAGACAGAAGGAATAAATATTTGTATTTTTTTTTCTTCACTGATGAAAAGAATTTTTCACGAAAATACTCTTCGTGCTTCTTCTTACACGGTGAGTTCAAAAGAGAAGCAGAAAATGAGAGAATAAAACTTTTACTGTTAAACAGCTCTTTCTGCTTAGGTCTTCGATCGTGGAAAACGAAAACGCAACTGAAAAAGGGATGGCGAAGAAAAGTTGAAAACAATTTTCACAGCACCGAAAGAGAGAGATAGAAAAAGAGAGAGAAAATCTTTCTTGTTGTTTTTGTTGCTGCGTTAAAGCCCAAGTACGAACATTCAAATTGTGTGGGGTTGACTGTCGCTTGTTTCATTCCGTGTTGTCGAAGCAACGATTTATGTTGATATGTGATTATGTTTGTGTGTAGTGTTTTATGCTTCTACTATAATTTGAGGCTTTAATAAAAATATGTTTTCCCATAAATGGAGCAATTCTTTTTCACTTTTATACTTAGATATCAATTCTTAGAAAAAAAATATATATACCTATTTGAAAAAAAAATTCTAATTACAAATTACCAGCTTCGCATAACTTTGAGTGTGCGTGTTGAATTTTCATTCTTACACAGATTTTTCATCATACATTAGGATCAACGATATTGTAAGCATAAGCAGTGCGGCTTTTGCTGTTGTTTTTAGATAATGATTAGATTGCTTGACTAGGGTGACAGTCACATGGCATGGGGTAGAAGATGTTTCAAGCAATGATATTTATTTGTGTGAGTTACCATTATTCACATTAGTAAAAGGAAATATAATGAAAGAGAGAGAAAGAAAGAGAGCAACAGCGATAAGGCCAAATAAAATAAAAATGGTAAGGCGTGGGTGTATGCGTAGAATTGTGCTTTGCTGGGGTTCTGTATTCTTCTGTTTTTCAGTCGGGAAGATGACAGTTTCTCTTCGCTTTGATGCTTCAACATGCTCAAGGAATGTTGAAGAAGATTCATGCTTCTTACAACTTTATTTTTAGCCATTTTTATTTCAATTCCATTCAGCGAGTATCATGAGATTTTAATGTTATGTATCAGTGTTCGAATATGATTCTTCACCTTATGTTTTTTTCTCCTTTTCTATTTTGAAACAATATTATTTCATTTCGATCGATTTCCGAAAATTTTTCGCATCTTGCGTAGAAAAATTTTGTGCAGACATAAAGAGGAAAAATGTTTTTCAGAACATTTCGATGTTTTTCTTCTCACTTGATAAGAGTGTGAACAGATTTAAGATTTTTCTTAAGAAACAACGAACCATTCTATGGGTTGAATTCTTTTATATTCAGATATGCTTTTGCTTGCATCAAAAATTGAATAACATTTTTTATTGATTTTTCTTGCGAACTCAATGGTAAGTTGATGCATTGACGCAATACATTGATAAAAAGAAGGCAAAGAAGGATAAAAGTGAAATTGTACACAAATATCTAGATTCGATTTTATTTTTCTCTTTCTTTTTTTGTCTGCATTTGAACGTTTTCTGATCTGAGTGAAAAGCTTATGAATCATGAAAAATGGATTTCGTCGAAACATTTTCTACTTTCTTGCTCAACTTCGTTGGTAATTATTTCTGAGTCATATTTGTCATAAGATATGATTAAGAAAAAGAAGAATTGCTACAGTCATACACTCAATCATTGTTCTCGCTTTCATCTCAGATGAACCTTAGACTCCCGATTCAATGGCACACATGTGTTGTCGTTCGTTCACCACCACTCAAAGCATACACAATTCATATCTCCGCGAGAGTGAGCGATAATTTTTGTTGTTACGATTTGAATAATCTCGATTTTTTTTCTAATGCTGGTGCGACAGCCACGGCATAAAATATTTTGAAATTGTTTTGATATTTTTTCGTTTCTATGGTATTAGTTAGCTTTAACATTACATGAAAATTATAATGAATTTGATGAGGTACATATAAATAATAATATTTAAAACAACAAGATAAACTTTTGTAAAATTCATATTGTGTTAGGAAAGTACTTTTATTTTTAAGCAAATCTTTTCTTTGTTTGCATGCCATTCATGCAGCAGTTGCTTAAATATTTTAACTCATACATTCACCAACGGTCGAGGGCCTCATAAAATATAAATAAATAAATATGTTTATCGAAATTCTATACAAAATGCAGACTTTTTGACGAATGTGATTATTCAGGGGAAGAAAGAAAAAGTTTGTTGAACTTTCATGCTTTTCAATGCCTTTTCTTATCGATTATTTTTGACGGTTTCTTCTTTCTGACTCTCAGAAGAGATGAGTTCAACAATAGTGAATAAAAATTTATTTATAATAGATATTTAATATGTATAATATCCTCTTATTTCATGAAAACTGATTAAGCACATATTAGTACAAAGATCACTTTGATGATGATTTTTCATTTATTTATTGATTACATTTTTTTTTTGGGAAAATATTTTCATAAAGACAAATAAGTCTAGAGTTGCTTTCTAATGCTTTCGAGTTTAGAATTTCTCAAACTAATTTTACCAATTGAAATACCTATTTAAGAGGAAAATTCATTGATATTAAATTAATTTTCGAAGGCAATATTTGGATGTCTATGTTTGTCCTCAGATTTTTGAAGTTTCAAATGAAAACGTTTATTTGTAAATTTAATGAGAAGTTTAGTTTTGCCAGTCTCGATATTTGTGTGTAAATTTCAGTGTTATTTATTTAACAGCATTCATAGATCATTCATCACTGAAAAAATGCAGCAAATTATTTTCATACATTATCCATTTAACATTGAAAATCCTAACACGGTCAACTATGATTTTCTTAAAAGAATTTCAACTTAAAAAACATCTACACATATCTATTTAGTGTTTGAATCAAACATAAAATGATATAATTTTTATGATAAAATCATTTTTGTCTTAACTTTTCCAATAGCGTTTTCTTTTCTTTCCGATAAAAAGATTTAATTTACTTGAATTAAAACTTAACAAAAATGACAAAACTGACCTATTGTCAGTGAAAATAATTATGATATTAAGTTAATCAAGAAGTCTACGTTTACTGCTTGCCTGGTATAAAGAAACATCAAGGAGAAGAGGTTTTTCAATGTTGAACATGTAAATACGACATTTGTGCAATTTTCAATTGCTAGATTACCCATGCACTTCAAAACCGCAGCGACAAACTTGACACTGCACTGTAACTCATTATATAAGTACTAAGCATTCAACACAGTGTTAAATTTGAAATGACATTGAATTTTCCAAAAACGCACGTTAGCGATCAATAGAGATACTGGATAGCAAAGGCCTTTACTAAATTTGTTATGCAATTTATTTTCTTTCACAAATGCAACTGTTGTTAATACATTGAGAATGCATATATTTGATTTTGCCTTCCACATATATGGTTGTTTATGCACACCATAAAAGATTATTAATTCGCATTCAATTAGAAAGACATTCGAGAAGCCTATCACGATTGAAGGAGACTTCAGTTTAAGCCATCTAAAGTCGATATTTTATTACAAATCCGAAATCTATGCTTGCATATGATGGTTGTGTGAGTGGCGTAGAGAGAAGCATTCAAGAGATGCATGATATACTTGACCTAATTCTTTACCGAAGCTAACAAGCAGGCTAAGCTCGATGTATTTTTTGCATTTATTTTTAGATTTTCTTCGCTTGATTCTTATGCAGAGTTTGCGTTTTCTTTTGCTTTTGCTTCTTTGTTTGTTCTTTCATTTACTTATACCAAGTAATGTCAAATCTTTACTTGTGAAAGGGAAAACTAGACATATGAAAAGTGAAAATACGACGAAACCAAAGAAGAAAAAAAAGCATCGTTTACTGAAAGCAGAAGTTCTTAAAGAATTTAAATTTATAATATTTACAATGAATTAATGAATGCATCCATCATACGCTTAAACAATTATCATCATCATCATCACTACTAAGAACACAAAGAAATACATAAACTTTTCTTTCTCATCATCTAAGACAACTCATGATAGGCTTATGTTTAATAAAATTATTGAAAATTGACGAATGAAACACCAAGACTATATTAATTTAAAAAAAAATGCTATAAATATCCATGTCTACTCAACACTAAAAATGCGTTTTTCACCAACAAGAACTAATAAGATAATCTTCAAGAAGCCATTTTTATTTTTTCAACGTTTCGTAAGAAACGTTAACAGAGGCGACACTTCATCTTGCTTTGATGTATGGTAGATTAAGAAGAAACATATTTAACAAATATTTAAGTAAGAGTTGTGATGAAAGGATGGTTAAGCCACAATAGGTACTTAGATCATATTATTTTTGTATATTTATTATACACACAGAGAAGTAAACAATGAGAAAGAATGAAAAAAATGGGATGAATTACTCAAAATTTCTTCAAAGTATTTGATATCTTTTCATTAAAATTGTTGAAAAATACGTACGTTTTAGATACAAATATATTTGAAAACTTTTTTGATCATTTGTGGAACAGAAGATAGCATGCAAAGAAAAGTCAAACTTATTGACTGACATAATTTTAACGATAAAGTTTGGCCTTGAAATTACTGACACGTTTATTATACGTCATTGCCATATGTTAGAAGCGAATAATAATAATTCAAGATTCAAATTAAAAAGAAAACTCTTCGATTTACTTCCTTAAAAGCTTCTAAAGTATAGCAAATACTATAATTATTTTTTTAACTTTTGCAATAAAAATAAATGAACAGTTTTTCTTTTGATAAATCACTTTTAATGAATTTTGAACTCTCACAACAAAACTTATTTCATTAAACATTTTATTATTAATGAAATTTAAGTATCTAAATACTTCATTCTCTTTGTAAGCGGAAAAAGAAAAATGTGCAAAATGCAAGAAAATTATTTAGAATATAAAATACATTTATACACACTGAAATAAATTTCTTAAATCCGATTTTTTTTATAATTAAAGCTGTAATATTATACTAAATATGATATCTATTTAAAATTCTAAATTTTGATTTTATTGTTCAATTAACATTTAACCGATCAAATCAGTCAGGTTGGTTGAAGATTTTGTTAATAACTTGGATAGTTATGTATATTAAATTTTTGCTGGAAAACCAAAAATAGATTAAAATTTTCTTTCCTTTGGTCATTTCCGTCATTGTAATGTGATTTGTAGATTAAATATGAGTATTTTACTTGTATGCGTCTATTTTATTTATGTATTTTTTTTAAATGAAGAGAACATAATTTGGAAGTGTATAACGAAGTGAGAATCTTTTAAGAAAGTAATCTTTCATAAAGAAATAAAAACCATGCATGTTTTCATAGATTATCATTGAAATGATTATTTTGTTATAATGACACTTTTTCAGTAATTCGTCGTTTAAGATAAGTAGGTATTCATATTTTTTTAAAGTTTTTTTATCAACTCTTTGAAGTTACAAGTGTGAATGACTTTTTTTTATAAAAACTATGTAGGTATCGATATTAATTTGAAAAAAATCATTTGCTGCAAGTCATAAGCAGTATTCAAAAATGTTTTTCTTTGACAATAAGTCTAATATGTCTAATGTTGCACATGTCTTATGTTCACGTTTGTGCACGCGAAGAAGAAATAACATAAGTGACCTCGGTTGCTTTGTACATTATTTCTGCCCTTTTCGTGCACTTTTTGAATATACATTTATTATGTTTAGATATCTTTTTTCAAAAAAAAAACGCTTTTTAATTATTACTGATGCAAAATTTTGTATTTATTTGGATAAAGATCGCTAGTATACACACAAACAGTAGCCAAGTACACTAAATAGAAACCCACACGAATAGCACACTCCTACAGTTATCGTCGAAATTTACTCCTTTCAGAAAAACAATGACGAAAAAAACCATAGTTTTTTTCAAAAACCTTTTGTTTTTTATTTAAAATAAAATACCTACATATTTGTAATTATGAAACTGTGCTGAAAGATCATTTTTGAAAAATAATCATTTCTCACTGCATTACTTAGATGAATGAAGATAATATAGGAATACTTTTCACTGCAAAATGAGTTATTTAATCAATTAATCTTTTGAATTAGAAATTGGAATGAACTAATTATTTAACATTTAATGAAATAAATCAATTCAAAATTGAAACATGTTCCAAGATGAATTGCAAATATGGTTTTTTCTCTGAATTTAATTTGTTTTGAGGCTGATCTTTATCATAACATATGTACTTATCTGCTTTTTTATGAAAACGAACCTTTCAGATTCTCGATAATTGTGTCACTATACATTTCCGCAGAGTCACACGTCACAAGACCTCGGTAATTATTTTATTTTAGACATTTACCATAAATGAAAAGCAATACCATGAACTTTGACTTGTTACTTTTATACCGGAATTGATTGGCGCGGCCACGACCAAGAAAAATAAAAGTAAGGCGAACAAGACAAACAAATTATGTTAATTCGTTGCTTTTATTAAACGACAAAATGTTTTTGTTTCAATTAAAGACATCGTACAATTGTAAGGTATCGTTGAATGGATCATGATCAGTGATGCACAAACCGATTATTTCTTCAAATAAAATATGTCACAATGATCTTGAAGAATGATTAATGGAACAAAACCTTGTTATAAAAAGTTAACGAATATAAGGTTCTTAGTTATACATAAACTAGCTTCATATTATGTTCAAGAAAGCTTAAACAATTCATACCATTCTACTAGGCAGCTACTACACGGTAAATTTCAACGATCTTTTTTCTTTACTATGTTTTTTGTTTGTTTTTTACTTACTTAACAACCACAATCTTCATTATTTATTAAGCTGCTCTTAAATGTGTCATATAGTCATTGAAATAAAAAAAAACTAACTTAGATCATGTATCATCATTATTGACATCACGATAATTGATCCTACATAATGGAAAAAAGTCGACTCTCATATTCTGAAGCTGAAAAGAAAATCGCAATTTGTATATTTAAAGCGTCCAGTATATATGTATATATAGCGATAGTCTTGCGCACATGCATGTGAAAAACAAGCATTTGAAGGTGAATTTTGTGCATTCAGTGTGTGGTTTTCATTTTAAATCGCGACTTTGTTGATCGTTTGTTTCAAGTGTTAGAGCACTGAGCGCAATTAAAAATTTGTATCAGAGCGCAATTGTATTAGTAAGAGGTACATCCATTCAGCGTTCTACAATTTCTGCATTTAATCTTTAAAACTAGATTCGGGATCTGTAAAATTCTTTCATATTTCCAAAAAATCAAAGAAGCTTGAAAACATTTGCATCATTAAAAGAAAAATGGGTAAAAAAAAAGTTGAAAAATAAATCAGCTTTAGAATCATTCTACTTTTTCCAGATCATCAAATTGAGATAGTCGGTTCTTCATCATGTGATTTGGTTTAGAATGTAAACTATAGAAACTTAACGTCGAATGAATGTGTTCATCATTTTACAAGGTCTTTTCAATTGATTTACAATCAACTTATAAGTATTTATATGACTTGCACTTATGACAGCTGCACTTCTGCAAACATTCAAATGACAACACTGAAAGGAAAAACCACACAATGTCTAATAATAAACAAATAGCAAGATATTTTCCGCCCATCGTATTGTAGTTTTCACTGCAAACAAATACGGCGAAAAGCAATTCTGAAATAAAACAAATTTGAAGGTAATCATGGCACGTGTTGCCAAGGAAAATGGTCATTAGAGAAGTTTAGTTTTTTTTTATCTACTAAAAAATTTCCGATTGTATTGTCTTATCTAAGTATTGAGTAAAATCAGAAAAGTAAACTTCAACTGCATTACAGACAAAAGATTTGTACGCTGCCTCTAAATTATTTAAGCTTCAATAAGAACAAATACTGTATGGGAGTTTTCGAACTCCTCAAGAAAACAATAAAAAAAATACTAATGCCTGGAAAAATGTAATTATGAATGCTACTTATAATACGTGTTTCAACTTAGAATCGTGAAAAATATAAAATAAAAATAACAGATTAGTAGATGACGTAATAAATGAGCAGTGCCAGCTTTAAGTGCAGTTTTCATCAAGAAACTTGAATAATCGCGAAAAAAAACTGATTCAAACGATCTGAAGTTCACAAGATTCAATGTAACAAGTTCCCATCGAATGAAAACTACCAATACAATGACAAACATCCAGCCACGAGATCACATGAAAACGTCTCTAAAAGTGCATTTGCTACATTATCACAGTGATTTTTTTCCTTCTTTAAGGTCATTTATTTAGTTGTTTTCTGTTTGTGTCGTTTCTTAGTTACGCGAACCTTTAGCTTATGCATTTAACTTTTGAAGTCAAGTGCAAATCCATTCAATCATTCATTTTCTTTTGTCGTCGCAATAGAAATATTTTAAGACTTGTTACTTCTTCATTGAATGTTTGTACGTAGTCGTAATCAAGATGATTAGAAGAAATAACCATTTAAATGAAGTTTAATAGAGAATATATGTAGCTGTGAGAAATGACCAAATGCACTTGTGAGTGGTTTTCAATGAAAAGTTGACATTGCATTTGAAAGAGTTTTGGATGCTAAATGGTTGCAAAAACATTTTTATTTATCATGCAAAATTGGGTCCAAGGGTGAAGTCTACGTTTGCAGAAAAAAACACATTGTTTATAGAAAATAAAAAAGTACTGACAAATTCTATAAATATTGCTAATTTAATGATCTTAAAATATTCCCTTTTCAGTGAAAAGTTTTCACTCAAGTTATTCTGCTGATAACAGATTAATTTTTTTATATAACTAGAATATTCTGCAGCCTGAGGTTCATCCTATAAAGCTAGCTTAAATGCAATAATAAATAAACAAATAAATAAATAGATAAATTACTGCTCGTCAAGTCCACATTCACATTTTTTTAGTGCCGGTGATTACAAATATTATCTTTATAAGCTTTAGACCTTGAAGACGAAAAGAAGCAGTTAATATATAAAAGTTTAGTCTCCATGATTTTCTGCGTTCAATTGTAATTAGAAATAGTTAAGAATAATTTTTATTTCTCTAAACAGCCAAAACAAATAAACCAATTCGAAAAGAACAAAGGGAACAGTCAAGAGATTCTAAAATTATTCCTGACTTTTTGATATTCATGACTAAGTAAAGTGAACAAAGAAGAAAATATGTGTAAGAATCCGCCCAGCCCATCAAAATCTATAAACTAAATCGACCAAATCATTTTTTTTCATCATATTTTTTCAATTTAAAAACATTTCATTAATATATAAATATATCTAGAAGAATTAAAATTTTCTTTAATAACATCACTTTGTCTTCAAAGAAAAATTCTACGTCCAAAGTGAAACAGTAGTAAGATTTGTTTCCTGATTTTTTCATTTAAATATTATGAACATATTTATTGCCAGCATTTTGCAAGATGTCAAAGTTTAATAAACGTCGAGCGAACAATCACACATTCTCTCATAATCTTGCCTTCAATGAAGCATCAACCAAAAAAGAAAAATAAAAAAATAAGAACAGTTGTGAATGTTGACAAATTGTACAAAGCCATCGTATGAAACAGAAGCTGTTTCGAATGAGAATAAATAATGCTTTTGAAAGTGATCATCATGAGCAAAATCTTTTCTATAATTTGCAATTAAACAATTTTTTATGGTAGGTATCAACAATTTTCATAAAGTTTGTTTTAGTTTTAATAATTTTTAAGCGATTTTCAACTTTATCCAAGTGATTTGTAGGCTATGGTTAACCACACGACAATAGTAGTGATTAGAGTCGTTAAAAGAAATAAAAGTTTCACAATCTTACATGCTGTGGCAAACATGTAGAAAGAATAATATTGTGGCAAGCACTGCGCTATCACTTACAAATAAAGTACGTCATCTGTTCTTTTGTCTCAACGTCATTAGTCACTCATCATCCATTTCCCCGAGTCTACGATCATTTCTTCATTATTGTTGAAAAAATGAAAAATAGTATTGAAAACTAAACGAGTTGCTTCATTGTCATAGAAAATTCGCATTACATTGATGATGGCACGTATTTTGACCCTTTGCGAGTAGTTTCGCTGAAGCTAATGTTATTAAATTTAGCGCAGATCGTTTCAAGCATGTGTAAGCACTTCTGTAGACGAATGAAGAACAAATTCCTTTATTTATATAAATATATTTCTGAATTCTTATCTACATTCAACGGAACACGCTTGCTGCACCAATACCATAACATCATCTTCAATTGGAATCATGAACTATTTTAAATGTTTCTACTATACCGTTGAATGTCCGCAGCTGGGCCATATTTCGTTTTTGAATTTAAAGTAATATTTTATGTATTAGGTCGACTATCGACTGAAGTTTTCACATTATTTGCATCGGGACTTTACAACACTCTACTGATATGTAAATATTGGAACTAATGATTTTTTTCATCTTATAAACATTCAAGGGTCAGAAAATTTAGTAAACATGGGAGGATCATCATCATTAAGCTCGTTTGCGAAGAAAGAAAATCTCTCGTTAGAAAATAAAGAAAAAGAAACAAAAGAGAAAAAAGAGAAGCAAAAATATCCGAAATATTCTGTTTCATCTTTAAAGAGTGTAGAACGCATGTGAGTTATTGAAACGCCCGCGAAACAAACAAAAATGTGGCCACAAGTCGCGGTCAGTTATTAAAATTATTCTCATTCCCCACTGAATCGAAGAAAAACGAAAATTCAGACAGAAAATATGACGATGAACCCCATCTCAAGATAACATAAAAAGAAGGCGTAGTGATGAGCATGAAAAAGTACCAGACCAAAGCACAACAAGAATGAACAGGCAAGTGAGTACAATGAAATGTATCAACTTTCTTGATCATTTTAATTTAAGACGCAAATTCAAATTGAGTCTTACTGAGTTTTTAACAGTGTCGCAAATGATTCTTGATTCTGATTAGTGAGTATCAGTACATTAGCTTGTAGACAAAAGTTAATCGTAATGTGAAAGATGTTGAAATAAGAGTAAATCACAAATTGATTTTTTAATTTGAATTTTTTTCTTCACGAATTTTACACGTTTGTAAGCAATATTCTACGTCGTGGCAATATTTATTTTTTATTATTTTTCAAAGTGATAATGGCCGAATTGAGTAGAGAATTTCAAGAAGAAAATAGTGTTTTTTCCTTATCAGCGCGAGTTGTAATAATGTAGCAGTTTCTTAGATTTTTTATTAAGTGTAATTTACATGCTACGTCTTCAAGTGATGTGTTTCCAGAAAATAAAATAAGAAAT
Organism: Clunio marinus; assembly: GCA_900005825.1. NCBI lineage: Eukaryota > Metazoa > Arthropoda > Insecta > Diptera > Chironomidae > Clunio > Clunio marinus. The sequence continues at coordinate 1,609,135 of CVRI01000001.1, forward strand.
AGATAAATTATAGAACGAAAAACAATTTTATGCCATAAATGTTATGTCCTAAAACATCCGTCATACGTCAGCTATAATATATTAAACACTAAATAATATTGAAATTTCCAAGGATAAATAACTTTATTAATGTAAAATTTAGAATCTATTTGCAAATGATTGAAAAAAAAAATTAATGTAATCATTCGATCTGTGCATTAATTATTCTTTTTTAATTTTTTAATATATTTCAAGGAATAGCAAAAATATTCTTACCTTACTTTTATGTCGTCTACGCAACAATGTAATGTAGACAAATTCCCTTACTTTTAAAATACCCTAGCGAGCTTGCAAAGAAATTTTCACACCAAAGCACGAAAGAAGAAGAAATTCACTCAAAAAAGGCACACAACAGAGAATTGTTTTTCTCTTACAAGATTATTCTTTCTTTATTTCTTTCAGTTCCTTGCTCGATGAAGCAATAATCAAAAGAAAAAAATACAAGAATCGAAGAGTTTTCCTTGCGCGGTGCTTCGTTCGATATTTTTAGAAACACCAGAAAAATCTTTCTTGATTCAGCGAGAGTTCTTTAACTCGAAATATTTTTATTTTTTCCACTTTATCACTTCTAGTCATGAAATGTATAAAATCATACTTTTACCATGACTTCAGCCAGAATTCACAAAAATTAATCTTGTTTAAAATAAGAAATAGACGAATAAGTTCTTATCACAAGAGGTCTCTGCTCTTAAATATATTTTCTTTCTATCATCAATCTTTGAAGATATTATTTAAACAACAAGTAAAGTTTAATGCTACGAAAATTCCATTCTCGATCACAAAAATTAATTAATAGACCGGAGAACAGTAGCTCAACCGAAGAACTGAATCCCTTAGAACACGAACAATATGAGTTTGAGTGCACGAGAGCGAATGAGAGTTAAAATCGTCGTCCCATCAAGTTGAAGAGACAGAAAAGAACTGTTTGAATAGTGAACCAACTTCTGCTACATGTACTCACGAAATAAAAATATCAAATGGTTGGTTACTAAACGTCAGTTACTAAACTGATGATCAAGTTTTTTTTCTTTCGTGAAGGAGAAGGTTTTTCTCCAACACAACTTTAACACAACGCGAGAGGCAACAACATCAGTAGATTTTAAACCGTGCGCGACTTACTAGCTTCATTCTTTTTGGATTTTCTTTTCATCAGTCTCAGTATGTTTCACGACTTGAGGGTTCGGATATACTAAATATTAACAACGATTTTTCTCGCCGTCGAGCTACTGTCGAGCATGTATTTGTTGATTTTATATATGAATGTTGTTGAAGCTCATACAGTCAAGTAAACAATTTAATTTTCTTTCCTTTTTCTTTAGTTCTTATACAGCGATTAGTTATTTAATTTCAAAAAAATCTCATTTAGAAGAGTTTTTTTCTTCATTTTATTAAAAAAACCATTAATTGTTCTTGAAACTATTAGTTAAGTTTGTACACATTGATCAGTAAGTGATCGCTTTAATCTCTACATATGCGAGATGATTTGAATTTAAGATCAGAAAATTTCTTTCAAGTATGAAGAAAATTTGAAATTTAAACACTCAAAGTTGATTAACATTACTCTATTCCTTCTCGTGTCGTGCTGTCGCTGTCGCCATACCATCAACAAATGTAGCACTTACAAAAGAAGCACAAAAACCAAAAAATAAAAATAAAATCTTGTACAAGATAACACATCGAGGGCATTCGTCTTTTGACTTCTGCTGAATGGTTTTCGTTGAGTTTATGATCATCCATAATATGTATCAATTTAAATAATAAAAGAACTTTAGTCGGGAGATTGTTGATTCCCATTCCATTGCGCAATCAACAAATCAACGACGCTTCACAACGTTAACAAAGAGAAGTGGAAGCTGTATAGAGGCCAAAGTGATTGCGTTTGCGGCACTAAGGGGACGTTGTTTTATTTTTCTTCTCATCAGAAGAATTTCTAATATTTATTACGAGTTGAGTAAACAGACCTTAATTCCTTTTATTATTATCTCATCTCGGACGATCACATCTCTTGAAAAACTGTCTTCTGTACCCATAAGTTCTCACTTTCAATGTAAGTGTCTATGTTTGGATGGCAGCATTTCGTTATCAGTACTTCTTTGTAAAAAATAAAAATTATGGAAATACAGATTCACACACACATATAAATAATATTATTATTATAACAACATATGACACAAATGATGCTCTAAATTGTTTCAAATGAATTTGTTCCATTGTTTGTGTGTTCATGCATTTCATTCGGCTTTAGCTTCGTGTAACTTCTTGTTTTCCAATTAATTTATTTTGTGAGTTCTTGACGGATGAAGCAATTAATGATCATTCTTTGTCTTTTTTTATATCTTTCTCTCTTCATGATTCATCATTCACAAATACCAAAATTGATCTGACTGATATTTCAATACTTACGTTATAAAAATAATATTTATTTCTCTTAAGAACAAATTTTAAACGTCTGCCTAAAAATTAATAAACTTTTGAACTCATACATATGTGTTCTGATTCTGAAACTTTAAGAAATCTATCAAATGTACGATTGTGGAAGTCTCATGGAAAATTGCATTGCATTCAAAGACACTATTCAGGAAGATTTCATGCAAAATAAAATTTTAAAATGAAACATACTTTCAGAGAAGAAAATATAAGTTAGACCAAGATCATTCACTACAAGTTTTATTAGAGAGATTGAAATAAAAATATTGAAGATCTTTTTCCATCTTAAAAAAAGATATTCTCAAAATGAATTGAAATAAGGAACTATCTCAAAATGCATTTTTTGCCTTGGATACACTCTTTTATACAATTAAAAGTCTATTCATTGACTGATGTGTCTTATGAGTTGAATTTAATTTAGGAATTTATGGACAAACAGATAGGTATTTATGTGAGATGATATTGACTTCGGGATGACTTTTTTCAAAAACAAGATGCTTTTTTTGGATTAGAAAATTTCTTTTCATCCTTTTTTGTAAGCTTTATTGATTCTTCCATTTAATAAATTTTATGTTTAATTTCGAGAAATCTACTCAGTTAATTTCCTAAACCAATAATTAAGAATATTTACTTTCTCAATCTAAATCCATTCAATCCAGTTATGCTAAAAAGCCACAACAAAGAGATGTAGTTATGTAATACCATCAGATACTTTATATTGTTGATGGTTATTACGAATTGAGTGATATTCAAAGTTCTAAAATCAGATTTGATTTTAAAGCTTATAAACTGTTCTATTTTTTAACTTTTAATTTATGAAATGGGAATTATGGAATTCTATTATGGTTGTTTTATTGCAAGATGAATGAAAACAGAAAAAGAAAGTTAAGAAAATAAAGGTTTATCGAAGTTTCGCAGTAAATAGCTGGTGATATACATAAATAAATTGAGCTTACTAAATGAGTGAAACTTCAAGAAAAAAAACCCTTACAACCACCCATGATGTTAATTTGATTCTAGTATAAAGTCTTATGATGCGCGACATTGCACACCTTGTGGCCCGTTGCCGTCTTCGTCATCTGAATCAGAATTATAAGCAGCTGAATGTTTGTTTCGTCCACTTTTCTGATTGGGATCGTATTCTGTCATGTCGACTTCTTCAACATGCTCACCGATAGGCATCACAAAGGCGGGCCGAGGAGGTAAGCATTTCTCCAAAGCAGGAAGAAGGGCCGGATCCATTTGTATAGGGAACTCAACGGTAAACTCAATAAACATATTGCCCTTTTCAAAAGGGTTCTTGTAAATCGGCATTCCTTCGCCTACAATACATTTAAGTTCACCATTTTTCATGAGCGTTCCTGCTGCATTCTTGATATGCAAATCACGTCCATCCAAATGTTTTATCACCAAATCAAATCCACAAAGAGCTTGCGTGATGGAAATCGTCTGATGAACTACAAGATCGTCTTTGTTTCGTTTGAAATTCTCATGCGACTGCTCTTTAAGCACCACTATGATATCGCCTTTGGCAGAATCTGGCAGATGGTGACCTTCACCTCGAAAAACAATCTTCTGTGTATGTTTCATACCCTTATCAATGTGAACTATGATTTCCTTTTTTTCCTCAATTGTCTTAGAACCTTTACAAATATCGCAACGATCCTTTTTCTCGATGAACTCACCGGTACCATCACAATCATTACATTTGGTTGCGATTTGCTGCGTCATGAAACCCATTTGATGAAGTATAATCTTTGTCCCAGTTCCCCGACAATCTCGACACTTTTTAACATTCTTTCCACCACTTCCTGAGCATTTTGAACAGCTAACAATACGAGTTACTTTGTGTGGAATTTCTTTTCCGCCTACATAAAGGTCTGTAAGAGTCACAAGCTCTTGTATAACTATTGGCTCGCATTGTTGAGGACCTGATGGACCACTTCTTCCGAAAAATTGTCCGAATATTGAGCCAAACATATCATTAGCATCCGCACCACCTTCTTGAAGTCCTTTGATGCCATAACGATCGTAGGTTTTACGTTTTTCGGTATCAGAGAGAATCTCATAAGCGTAAGTTATTTCTTTGAATTTCTCAGCCTCCTCGGGATTAGGATTTTTATCCGGATGGAACTTCATAGCAAGCTTACGATAGCTCTAAAGATAAAAGGATTAAAAATATATAATTATTTTGTGCGTCCTTGAGACAGTAAATGAATTGATACCACGTTTTCTTAAAAATAAACTCACTTTTTTAATTTCAGCATCTGACGCTGTCCTTGAGACATTCAAAAGTTCATATAATTTGTTATCTTCATCCATAGTTATCTAAAAGCTAAGAAAATAAATAGTTAAGTTATAAATTTTCTGATTTGTAATTTTTCTTTATTGAGAAAAAAAGAATGACGAGAGTAAAAAATCTATTCACTTGATTGGAATCACGCTTCACTAAGCTTGCTATAAAATAACAAATCTTCTTTGAGGAAAGTAAAGAGTTAAGAGTTAAACTACCTACGTTAAGCACTTCTTCTTTACCTACAAATTACAATTAGTGAGTCTGGTGTACTTCTTTAACAGCTTCAAGGGGTACGAAGGTATGTTTTTTCTTATGATATTTTGAACGAATAAGCCGCATGAATTGAACTTAGGAGTTTAAATAATGTTTTTCCGTTATAAATTCAATGTGACCAAAAAAAATAATCTCACTTCAAGTGTCAAACTTAAAACTAAAATCAAAGAACGATTGGAAATTACAATTCAAGAATAAAGTAAAAACATTTACCATTATGTTTACTCCTAGAATAAAAAATGAGTACTAATATTGGACAGGACAAAATTTTAATTTTCATTTTTTTAAGTATTAATACTTTATTTAAACATTGTTCCAAATGAAAACTCAAGGCAACGTATTAAGTTTATTAGAAATCATCGTCATCAATATGTATATTAGTAATTTCATTAGCTTGCTTCTTTTCACATTCACTTTTTTTATCTTTTTTCCTTTGTTCAAAAATTGCCAACGCTTTTTTCCTATTTTCAGCTACTTTTGCTCGAATTTCATCGCTAATTGATAGTTGGGATGATGGATGATTATGCTGCGAGGAAGGCAGTGAACCAGACGGAGATGATAGTGCCAATAACTTTTCCGCATTTACCTGTGACATCAGTGAGGAAGTATTTCCAAACGATTTATTTTGATCAATAGGATGAAGTGTTGTAAGAGCAATCTGTTCATCAATCAAAGCATCAAATTCATCAATTGTTAGATCACTATGTTCAGTTATTTTTCCATCGGTATCTTTAATATCAGGAAGTATTGTTTCATAGACATCTTCTTTTAATTGGTCCAAACGATAACGTGTCATATGAATAGAAACTTCTTTCCTCTTTCCAAGCCGTTCAATCGCTGCCAATGAATCATCGAAATTATACTTTGGATACATTCTGCAAATTAAAAAGTACCATAGAAAAAATAATATCATTGTCTGATAATTTACCTATGCGCCCAATGCTCAAGCCTTTTCATCACATTTTCGATGTCTTGTTTTTCATAGCCTTTTCCTTTAAACTTGATGTCTTTAAAAAAGTCATCAATCGCAACAATTCCACGAGGACCTTTAAGTCTTTCAGAATTTAATGTAAAAAGTTTTCTTTTTGCACGTATTACTTTTGGCTCAACACTTAATATTCCAATTTTATCTTCATTGTCGCTTTTCTTTATTGGATCTGAATTCTCAGGATTTTCATCTTCTCCTGAATAATCGTCTTGTGCATCAATTTCATCATTAAAGTGATTATACAAATCTATAGATGACATTTTTTTCTTTCTTTTTTTATAAAACCTACAAGAATGTAGATATTGTAATTAATTTTATAGATTAAGAAATATGTGTGTTTATTCACCCTATTGATATTCCCGCGCAACCCGAAGGGTGTTCAATCCGACAGTTTTCGAATCAATATTTTCAACTGTTCTTCGAAAATATCACCATTATTCCGAAGTTTATCTCCATATACTTTAAAACTAACCACTTATAAATACTGATCAAAAACACGTAACTTAACTTTTATTTTGGAATAAAGTCTTATCTTTTTAATATTACAATATATTGAATATTTTTATAATTCTGTAATAATTCCTAAAAGAACAAAAAATAAAATCTTAATATATTTCTCTTCACAATTTAGATACATAGAGAAATGCCTAAAACAAAAGATCTGCTGGATTCAGAGTCTGATAATGAAAATTCAAAAAACGATACTGATTCTGAAAGTGAAGAAGGTGATTATGTTGTTGAAAAAGTTCTTGATAAAAGAATCACAAAGAGCGGCAAGGTAAATTTATTAAGAAGTTTTTTTTTGTTTCCTTCACTTATTTTAATTTTTTCATAAAATCAGATTGAATATTTTTTGAAATGGAAAGGTTATGATAGCTGTCAAAATACATGGGAGCCAGAAGAACATTTAGATTGTGAAGAACTCATCAAGGAATTTGAAAATCAACGCAAGAAACACGAAGAAAGCGTAATCTTTTTCTATATATTTTCTCATAATGTCTACAAACTGTATTTTATAAAACATTTTTAGACTGTCAAAAAGAAGTCATCAAATATTATTGGAAAGAAACGTCGAGTCAGTGAAAACCTCGATGAAGAATCATTTATAACCATAAGAAAACCCGAAGTTTCTAGTAAAGATTCTGCTAAGAAACGTAAGCGTTCTGAGAGTTTGGAAGAGTCAAAGCCAAAAAATAAACATTCTAATGAGGAAACAACACAACAACGCAAGGAAACTAATGAATCAACTAAGCACTCCAATGAGGAAATCGAAAAAGTTTTAAAGGAAAAGGAAAATTCCTCACCATTTGATAGAGGATTAGAGCCTGAAAAAATCATGGGAGCAACTGAAATCAATGGAGGATTAGCATTTCTTGTTCAATGGAAAAACAGTACAAAAGCCATGTTAATTCCTTCAAAACTTGCTAGACAAAAGTGTCCCCAGCTTGTTATTGATTTCTACGAACAACGACTTTCTTGGCATACAGAATCCACAGAAAAAGTGAATCAAGTTTAAGTGCAGATCGTAGAATTTCAGTATCCTTTTCTTAAATACTTTCTTCATTAATTAATAATTCATAGCTTAAGTTGATTTGAGTTGAAGAGCAGAAGCAAATTCTTAAGATCCTTATTTTTTTTATCAACAAAGTGAATGCTTTTAGTTTTCAGACCAATAGTTTCCTTTAGAATTATCATACAGATCTTCTAAATTTTAAAATGCTTTAAGAAATTTCATTATTAGAGCTCCTTCAGACCAGAATATCATTTGTAGGCTCGTATTGAATAAAACTTTTTTTTCAACTATGAAATTGTTTCATTTAATATAATAAATATAATAATAATAAGAGGAATACAATCATTTGTATTATGAGATTTCATTTCATTGAAGGAATTTTTTTAACAATCACCTAAACCTTTTATTTTGATATTTTGAGTTTAACCAGATTTAATAAACCAGGAAATTTTATTATCAGAGATAAAAGTTATGCTTTTAAAGTATGATGAATAAATGGTAAAAGAAAACTAAACCTTTAAGTGTCTATATATGTAGCCTCTTCCTATTACTAATTAATTCATGGTATTTGTAAAATGGTTAATTTTTGTTTTATACATCATAAAATCAATATACAGTGAACTTTCTTTATAAGATTTCTGAAGGGAGTCTCCTATAAAGAACTTCTTCCTATAAAGAATATTTTTTAACATTACTTCTTAATATGAGTGTGTTGTTTATAAAGAACTTTTTACTCATAAAGAGAAAACTTATAAAGAAAGTTCACTGTATTACAAAGTTTGCGACAAATAGAATGACCTTGTAAACTATTCGAACTTAAAGCTCTGAAAACTAAAGTCAGCAAAAATTATTTTTTGATTAAAGGTCAGATTTAAAGGTCGTTTATCTTAATATATAAATAAAAAACAAAAATATAGAAATTCTACCTATTTTGGTACTTTGAACAGTAAAATTAGTAATTTCTCTATCATATTATGCAATATTCCGAATAACAGGCTCACGAAGTAATAAATTTTCTATAAAGTTTTTTGATAAGAAACATATTTTCACATATTCGTAAGANTCAATATATATAAATGGTGAGTTATGCTAATTGGAATAATCTCAAGTGGTTAACATCATTTAAAAATTTCAATAAAGGAAGCACAAGTTAAATCATATAAGAAAGTATAAATTATGTTTCCTTTGAATAAATTAATATTAAAGAATATGTAGTAATTTTCTTTTACTAATTTAACTAATTTTTTTTATTACAAATGAAATCGATCCAGTTTCCAACAGAAGTAAAAAAATTCAGATCTCTCACATCTGCTAAACAGTTGAGAAGTAAAAATCATAAAGAACATTAAATTCAAGAAACGTGCTTGAAATGAATGCGTGGGTGGTTTTTAAGTAGATATTCACAATATTATTTTTGGATCGAAAGATTGCCCTGGAAAGATATCTATGAGAAAACAGTCTTTTAGTATTTTGTTCTTTAAGAATGATCAATTATGAATAAAGAGGGATTGGAAATCCAGTAAATAAGCCAGAAAACGAGATATTGTAAAAGAATTTCTAAATTCAACAATCATGCATCTAATAAAATAATATGATATAGGTATTATAGAAAAGAATATCAAAATATAAATAAGAAGAATTGATATAAGAAATATGCAATTTTTGACTATAAAAATTGTCAACATTTTTATTAGATTTCTTCCCTGCTTTCCTTGACGACTGTTGAAAAATAAGCGTATTGTTTCCTAAGGTGGATATAATGATCGAAAATAATTCTTGTAATAAGTTATTTCTTATAAAGAAACAGTTCGACAAACCTCGAAATTAATTTTTCGGGATAATTTTCTTGTTTACTGTTCATTACTAAAAATAAGCTTTAAGCAGCTATTTTTACTTAACTCATATTAATGTTAGCCAGCGTTATTTTTTTCTCTTCTATTAGAGACAAAGAAAATTCATCTAGTATTTATATTGGCAGAGTGCGTCAGGGTTCCATTTTCCTTTGAATAACGCTTCATAATGTTCAAGTTAACAGCAATACGTAAAATTATGAAAAAATGATTTACGACTTGAATCATTGTCGACACACGATGTGTTGTCAAAAGTATTATTGTAATAAATATCAATTACGATCGTGGTGTCACGCACACATAATCTGAGCTAACTTGAAAAATTAAATCAGAAATATGTTTACAAAAGAAAACACGTTAAATGTATAACATTATCAAATTTATTGCAGAAGCAACTATCTTAAGATTCTTTTTTTGATAGGCTAATTTAATAATGATAAAATAAAAATAATGTTGGAATAAAATTTATTGTGCTTTGGTTAGCGTTTCATTAGTATAATAACGGAATTTAAGGCCAATTTACTTTCATGAATTTTTTTTTACTTTGAGATCTTTTGGATATTTGCGAGTACATTCTGTTATGTTTTTCAATGTATTGTGTTAAAAAGTTCTAATTATAGCAGATTTTTGGTTTTTTTCTAATTGACCATAGCCACGTGTGCCACAACTATTTTTGTATGATAATTTGAATACAAAAAGTAGTAAAGAATTCACAAAAAAAAATATGTCATCAATAGAGCAAGTGGAATAAGAAATATTATTTATTAATGTCTTTCTCGCAGCGCGCCGTATTTCTTTATTTTTATTTTAAAGGCTCACGAGATAAGCATTTCAACATTTCTCGAGACAGTTCATTAAGTTCTGCGAGAAAAAAAACTTCCGAATATCTTTTTTTTATATTTTCTAGTTTCGATAGCTACAAATGCAGACTTAAATATTTATATAGCACAAGGGGTCGTTGGGTAATTCCTCAGTTATTTGTCTTTGTTCAAAAATGAAGTGATAATATATAATCTCGTAAGATGGTAAGGCAAATAACTAGAGAAAATAAATATCTAAAGAACAATTATTGGCGGATAATTTACGAGGCTCATGTGTTAGTTATCAAGAGAAATAAAGATGTTTTTCATAGAAAATTGTTTTTCTTCGGAAAACTCACTTTTCTCTCAATTTTTTAGTTCATCAACGAATTCGTTAAATTATGACAAGGAGGTTTGACAAGATTTTTGGTGAAACATTTATGTGCTTCATTATAAAATGTCTAAGAAAATAATTTCAAATGAGCCACAATCATTGTTACTTTATTTTCATTAATATAGATTATTTTTTTTATTGTACGAAATATTTTTCTATTTTCTGATAAAGTTACTAGATATTTTGTAGATTTTAATTTAAATTTTCTTTTTTCTTTTAGCATAAAACCCCACAGATTGTGAGCTATTTACTAACCAGCGATTATTAACACCATTCAACCAAATCAGCGTTTACTATCGCTTAACCAGCAATAAGATAACAAAATCTTTCAGCGAAAGTCTTCAACAATTGCAAATTTACTTATTTTTGTAAACAATTTATTTATTTATTTTTCAGTTTAGAATACTAAATTCTCATTCATGGTTTACTATGAATTTTGGAGATTTTAAACATGTATTTATTTACAACAAATACCTAATTTAAAAAAGACTTTTCTATAAAAAAATATTTATTATATTTTTCATTAGNATTTTTCATTAGACGTTTCATTATGAAATTGTTGCTCACATTTTGGAAATATTTTTTCAGAATATAATATTTTTAATGTTGTCGTGTTCATATACAAGCAATTTATTTAACATCGGAGACAATTTTGCACTTTGTTCGTGATCTCTTTAGAACTCAAGGCTTATATTATTTATTAGCTTCAACGGTCAACAAGTCGACTACATCAATACGTGTGCGTATGTACATATGTATTTCAAATCTATCGGCGTTACTTATAAACATTGATGGTTCTCTACATCACCTTCCATGTATTTATCAAGCTTAGCCTTTCGGAGTTCTTCAAACAAAAAAAAATGCAGTTTGAATAATTGCAACCGGTTCTTGTAACACAATCTTGTGCTAGCTTTTCATGTGCACGAAACAAAATTAAAAATATCTGCTTCATGATGAATCAAAGTTGGTTTTTAAGGTCATACATAGATGGCGTAAAAAATATTTGCATTTTTCATTGAATAAATATTAAGTAAAAACTTTGTAAAATATTCGACATTAATCTCGAAGGAATATTGTTAAAGAGCTGAAATTTGATGACAAAAGATTAAATATAAAAGAGCATAAACGGTTAATATTTTTCAACAAAACTGTTGTTTGATTACGTTTTAATAATTTGTCTAAAGTTTGAGTGTTTGTTAGAAATCTCATAATTATGACCTCGAGAGTTGCTTCGAAATTTGTCATTTTATAAATGGTACATTAATATAGATGTCTAACTGCCTCTCCAATTCAATTCAATTTTTCGGTTGTCATTACGAAATATGTATTTAGATATAAAAATAATTCGACAGAACAAGCACTTTTTATGAGTTTTAATAGAAATGTTCCAATAATTAACATTTATCTAACAAAGATATGTTTAATGTTTCTATTTTTTTATACTTTAAACAATTCTAAAATCTACTAACAAAATGTATGTTCCAATAGTAAAAATAATAATGTCTTGACTTTGTACCCTCCTTGAAATTTTAGAAAACTGTTTTAGAATTAAATTTCATATAGGTATCTATCTACATCTAAATTACAGTGGAACCTCGATAAACAGATGGCTCAAGGGGGACAAAAATATATTTGTTATTATTTTATCAATCTTTTAAAGAAATTCGAGTCTGTGCTCATCCGTTTATCAAGGTTAATACTTTATCGAGGCATCTCTTAATCAAAGTTTCACTGTACATAATATTTTTTCTCTTGTCTTCTTTCAAACTTGTTTACTGTTCAAATTCAATTGAATATTCCTTTAAAGCAGATGATTTTTTATTTCATTTGTATATCTAGTAATTGACCATTTGTTTGCGTACAGAGATGAATAAATAATTAATAGCTAAACATTTCTTATGAATATCTTTCAGAATGTTTTAAAAAAAAATAGTATGCCGTAGAAGACAAAATAAATACCTATCTGTTAAACACTAGCTTGACGTGACTGGTTTTATCAAGTGCTTAGTTTCTTATTTCAAGATCATCAAGATATTTTGAACTGAATACAAAGCTACTTAAAAAAACGTACTGATGATGTTTATACCCTTCTCTTGATCTTATAATGTTTAACTAACGAATAGTCTAACATGATAAACATTATACAAGAACAATCACCAGAATACGTCATTTTAGTGCGTGATCATAATTGAACAAAAAACTTATACCCTTATACCAGTTATCTAATTGTGTTAAATATTTATCATGTTTGTATCTCGATAGACGCAACATGCCAATGTTACGTAATTTTTACTATATTAGATAAAAACACCACAATTATTGTTATTTTATTTTGTAATTCACGGTTAGGCAGTTGCCAAATGACTTAAGACAGATATGAAGAAGTAATTTAGCGCGTTGGTGTTGAGGAAAAATTAGAGACTTGTTTGTGAACTGAAAAATATTTAATTGGTTCAATGTTACTCACTGAAATTCAGAGTAGAATCTTTCTATTCAATAGAAGGTATAATATGACTTAAGTATCTTCTCAAAATGATTTGGAGCCACCACTAAAATCAGTAAGTGCTGTAAATACATTTGAAGTAATGACGCTGTAATGCTGTGATCATGAAACTAAAGATTCATTGTCCGAATTTGCTTCCGAATTATGATCAATAAAAAATTAGTATCTGACCTTGCTGGTAAAATTGATGGGTAATTCATTCCATTCAACGGTTACCAAATGCAACAGCTTACCATTCCGACAAAAAATTAAGCGAAACAAATTTATTGTGCTATGGCAATTAAAGACATTAATATGATTTAGGTTTAATTTTCTATGTCACTGTATGAATAAAAGAAAAATAAGACATTCAATGTTTAAATTTTATATTATAGAAACCTAAATATTAAACTGAATTAGTAAACACGTATTTGAATGCTTAAATGATTTGATTATGAAGAGTAAAAAGACCTTTCAAATAACTGTTTGTAATTTATCAATATTTATTTAGATATTTTCAAAACTTTTGCATTTTATATGCTTCCTGTTTATACTATATATAAAGTTTCTATATGACAACATAAAAATTATTCCTTAAATAATATTGGTAAATAATGGCGAAAAAATCTCTAATGATCTTTGATATAATTAACAATCATTCAACAGCAGCATTTTTTTGTTGATTATAATATTCTTGACGAAATTTTTTGTTCATTGAAAAAGAGAATAAAGTTCTAATGTATTCAGGAATCAGTTTCATAGTTCCATATTGTAAGCCATGACTCCAATAACCAGTTGTCTTAAAACTTCTCCCGAGAGTAAATACAGCTGACTTCGTATATGATTTGACATCAGGAACCAGAATATTTCCTTTCATCACAGTCGTTGAGTAATTATTCATTTTTGTTTGTACAAACAAAGGCGTCACTAATTGTACCTGAACATTATAGCCCTCAAGCTCTTTGCTTAAAGCTAAAAAAAACGACACAAAATTAAATTCACAGAATTTAAACTACAGATAAGAAACAACCTAATGTAAAGTTTTTGACATAAACCTTTGTTGAAGCGTAAACTGTCATCAACGGTACTGGTTGTAACTCACTTCCCGACGAAATATTTACAATAATTCCACGTTTATTTACTTTCATTTGAGGTATTATTATTCTTGACATCATCGTTACAGCAGCAACATTTATGTTGATAATTTGCCATAAAAGGTTTTCTGATATATTATCAAGTTCATCAGGAAAGTCATACATACGACCAACATTATTTACAAGAATACCAACATCTAGCAAGTGCAATTGTTGACGGATGTCATCGTAAATTTCTTTTCCATTTCCAAAATCAGCAATAATATATTTTGTTTTCACAGAGTATGTTGACTCTGATTAATAAATTCATTTCATAGACAGGAAGGAGATTAATTTAAATAAAATAATTACCGAAAATAAATATTATATTTTGTTTCATATTTATACCTATATCCTTTGCAACTTCTACAAGCTTTGATTCTGTTCTTGAAACAAGAACTATATTCATTCCTTGAGCAGCAAGTTCTTTTGCGTATTCACGACCAATGCCATCCGTTGAACCAGTGATAACTTTTAAGTATTTGCAAATGTAAATAAGTGTTTAAATATTAAAATCTAATATTTTGAACGTGTCTTAAAATAAATATTAAAAACTTAAAGTAAGAATTCTGTATCGTATATTGAATCCAAGAAAGGATTAATAAATAGAATTTTGTCGATATTTCGGAAGTTTTTTTAATTGAAATTTGAAAAAACAAACCTTCAATAAATGAAACAAATTTAACTAATGTAAATTTTTCAAAAACTATCCACATTTATGATTAAATTTAAATTAAACCTATAATTTACCTGCTTATCATAAATTTAACTCAAGTATAAATTTTGATAATTGTATTTTGCTTTGAACTTGTATGGACGAAAATTAATAAAAGGCACTGCACATTGTAATTGCATTTGAAAGCTGTATTCATATACGTGCTAGTATATTTTATAATATTTTCGTTCGTTAACCTTTGGAATATTCAAGGTTCTTCTTGAGATGAAGCATATTCTTGTTATCGTATTCATCTTCAAAATAAAACAGAAACTTTTCTATTTTTATGATAAAGAATAAACTTCAGAAGAGTTACAAAAAGATTTGCAAAATATTTAAGAAGAATTTTCCCAATATCTACATACTAGTTTTCGTAGTTAGAATTTTTTTTGTTTGAGAATATTTCTGTTAGTTTTGTATGTATTTATACTAGCACTTATAAATGTTTGTTATCCAAAGTATTTAAATTATTCTTAACCTATCTGATGCTAAACAAGACATTCTCCATTCTTGCGCTTATATATGTACAAAGATATTTAGTACAAATAGTACTTAGTACATAAATAAGATGACCATTGCGAAAACATCTCCAAAATTAAATATTTTATCCGTTAACTTCATTTACTATATTTATTTATCAATTTCAAAATTATAACTTTTACCAGCCCATTTTCCATATTTTTCAGCTAATGTTTTGTTCTCGTATGGTTGAAAATATGGCATTAATATGCTTTTAATTATCTGAATAACTGATCTGAAATTGTCTATTGACCAACAGAACAATGCCCAAAATCCTATAAGCGTTAAACCGTAATCAAATATTGTTCTTAGCAAAAACTCCATTTTATTGTTCTCTTCTTCCTTCTAAAGTACACTTTTAACTGCTTATGAACATAAAAAGGTTCTAGTTTCTATTGAAAAATCTTTTTTGTCTTTCACTAATTAAAATAATTTACTTCGAAAAAATAAATTATGTATCTATTTCCGCAAACGATTTAAGCCAATGAACTGCTACCGCGAAGAGTCATATCCAGACTGATGCGAAGAGGTTTGTTTGAGATTTAAGTTTTATATTTGCTAAACACAATTGAACCTATATTGCTCAAAGTATGATTCAAAGACGGCGAAAAGAGAAAAAAGTGGGGTCTTCAAGCTGAAACCGAAGAAAAAGGAGAAAACCACTTTGCAAGCTACTTTGTTCATTCATTTTTGAGCTCTCATTACACAACGTTGACTGTTGAACTTGATACATAGTATAATACATACAACTCTAAGTTACTAATTGTATGATAATTCAAAATAAAACTATAAAGCTCTCATGACCTACAAACAACACAGCTACCGTTTTTTTTTTCACTTTCATTACTGTTACAAAAGCTAGGTACATGAGTATTACTAGATCATTGAACTATTCAGAGTCTTGGCTAAACTCGCCTCACTGCATTTGAAAATCTAAATTAATATTAAAAATTCAACACTCGGAAAAGTTTTTCTCAGGAAAAATACATTGCTGCTTATCAATTATTAAACATTTTAGAATGCCTAAAAAGTATTTCTCGAAAATTATCAAGACATCGAGAGAATATATTATTGATTTGATTTATTATTTTTAAATCCAATTAAAGTGAAATTGAAGTAAAAGTGACTTTGAAAACCCTTACTTTCGACATAAACTCAATGATAGATTCTTATTCCAATTTGATTAATCAATTTATTAATATTCATTCCAATTTGAACTATCTCAATTATGATTTTTGTCACCATTAATAGACGTTTAAAAGTCAGAAGTGATATTGGCATCCAAATCTTAATCTGCGAACAGCTTGGAGGTAATAAATATATATCAGAAATTTAGGTCGTTATAAATGAGACATAAACTTATAAAGTGTATAATTATTTAATTAACATCTCACAATTCATCACAAAAGAAACAGATGTTAGCTATTGAATTAAACATTACTTTTGTCTTTCTATGTAACTTTAGAAAAAACTACTAAAAAAGTTGCTCAAAGCCCTAAACATTATATGAGACTAAATTTTGTTTCGTAAAATGGCATAATTCGCTTGGTTTTAAAACCTTGACTGAGTTTTCCTCATGCGGCTTTTCACGTTCGATTTCTTTCGTCTTTTTTGAATTACAAATAAAATCTGGTCTTGTCAAGACAGACTTTATCAATAATTCAAATTTCATAAAAAATGTATCAAAATCCTAACTTATACATAGAAATCTTTCGTGATATACTTTTATGTCAAATAATTACTTCAAGATTACAATAATAAAGAAAAATGAAACAATTGTAACTCATTGCAACCTATTAGGGAGTGAGAAGAAACAACGTCAAATTCATTGCTCAATAAGTTATTGTAATTGAGGGTCGAGTTTAATGAACTTTTAAAACGTTTGTAAAACATCTATGATTCACCAGTACATATAAAATTAGCTTTACAATACACAAGGTAAGTATAACATTGATCTTGTGCATTGTCAAATAATGAATAAGCAATAAATAATTTTTAATATAATTCGAGCATGAATTCTGAAAGTTTTTAATTGATCTAAGAATAACTGTCCGACCAATTCTTCAATTCAATTGACACTTATGTTTATTAATTCCTTTTAATTGATTCATCAATTTTCTGTTGCGATTCTGTAAAATTTACTTATTTTTCTTAATAAATAAAATAAAAATAAAATAGTTCCACTCAATTCAAACCTGAATACCTTGGGTGAGTCTGTAAAGATAATAACCTTGAGGTCATCTTGTTCAATTGAGAGTAAAAGAGTATTTCCTAAAAAACTTCCTGTTTCATTTTTGTGTTATTATATATACAGTACTCATAGTATTGAGTTTATATTTTAATGGCATTGTAAATAAATTGTGTATACATATATTCTTTTAAGAAATATATTTGCATGTTTTATATTTTGTTTAAAAGTTATATACTTTGCAAAAAAATTTTATATGTAGATGAAAGTTGGATTTTTTTTAAAATTTATATTAATTAATTTCGCTTCTTATCAGTAACATTATAAGTCTGCGTATTAAAATGTATTTTATATTCTGGATTCTGAACCTGATTTTTGTAAGAAATGATCACATAAAAGCTGTTGTACATGTTATTTATGTTGCTGCATGATTTTACTGTTATCATCTCTTTTTTTATTACCTTGATTTTATAAATATGAAAGAATAAATTAAAAACAACATTAATCATAGAATAGATTCTTTTTAATTATAACATCATAGTGCATATTTTTTTATATGGAATTTTCGTATTCTATAAGTGTGTTATGTCATATAATATTCTAGAAATTAGGAAACCTAACGTCTTTATTAAATGAATAATGCTGCGCAACGCGAATTAAGCGACATCTTTGAATATATAGAATATATTTGGATAGCTTTTAAGGTAGCAGGTAGGATTACAAATAAATTTTTCAACCAAATTATTTCTCAATTAAAAGTTTGATGACACTTATGTACATTTATATTTTATAACAGGTTATAATTCATCTTTTAATATTTTATTATTGTCACACTATGTGTATGTATATCACTGCAACAGAAATTAAATTTATAAGCTTTTTAAAAATTAATCAATTGGTAAAGACATTTAGTTTAATTCTTTAGAATTCGAAAATTTCAGCTCACTTGAAAATTTCTTCCTAATTTTCTTTCTGAATGTCATTTCAACGAATTTGGATGCGTGTAAACTTTGATGAATTAAGATGTTGTGAAAAAAGTAAATAATGAAAAAGGTAACCAATTAAAGCCACTTAATTTTTTTTTTCGAATTTCATCGGAAATAATTCACGAATAACACAACAAGGCGATAGCTACTCGGGATCTTATCAGATGTCTTTCAAACGATACTGATGTTAGGTTTATTAATATTTTCATACTTTTTCATTATACATTATAGAGTAGAAGTTGCTAATTCCGGCTGGTTTTAATGCCGTTTTTTTCGGTATCTTAAAACCGTCTTTGGATTTTTCATGTGAAAATATGAAAATGTTTTCAACTTTTAGCTTTACATCTATGTAGGCTTTAAATTTAATATAAAGCCTAAATATAAAGCTAAAAGTTGAAAACATTTTCTTATTTTCACATGAAAAATCCAAAGACGGTTTTAAGATACCGAAAAAAACGGTATTAAAACCAGCCGGAATTAACAACTTCTACTCTAGATACTGTTAAAATTATTGAATCGATTGTTGTTTAAGCGAAATAATTCAAAATAATTTTTTTTTCTTTGTTTATAAAAATGTAGAAGCATAAGAAAACCTATAATTTAGGAAGAAAAATGTTTGGAACATTCAGAGAAAACGTGAATTTAATAAAATGAAAATATAAGCAAAAATTATTTTTGACATGATACTTTGCAATGGAGAAGCATGGCCATCCATACGTGATTTGATTTGAGAAGCTTGCTTCACATGTGTAGTTTTTCGTTGGTTATAATTAAAATTAATAAATTCCAAATTTTAAATCTTTACAGATTAGTTGTTACATGTAGAAATAGTAAACGTGAAGAAAATTGTTCATACTGGCATTTTTCCATTCACAGTTATATGAGTTATATCACACATAAAAAGATTAAAAACCTATATCACTGAAAAATATAATTATTTTAAGACGACATTTTTCAACGGCGCACCCATATTAAATCTACTTTTTAATAACATCCAGAACTATCCTATTTATTCCGTTAATATCTATTTATATACATAGATATATGGCGCATATGCAAAAACAGAATTACTAAAATTACTCTTACATATCAACATGATAACATAATAATTTTAATCGCTTCAAGTGGAATAAGACTTGAGCATCCATATTTAAGCCACAAAATTGAATTACTTCTTTCTATAAATATAAATAATTTTTGAGTTTAATAGACTTTTCGTGTTGGTTGCAATGTCAGCAAGATGACGAATAAGCAAACTAAACCCACCAATAAAATTCTCAACTGTTATCAAGATAAGAGACTACTCCTTTAAAACCAAACAATAAATTTATGCTTTTCTTTAAGAAATTGTAATTTGCATAAATTTTATGTTTCTGTTTTGAAACATGTTCTTTTTTCATTTTTAAACGCATAACCAGTGGCATTTACTTGACTCGACATTTCCATTACTTACTCTTTGTATTTTTTTCTTTCTCTTTCATTTAAGTTTATGAACCAACAGCAGTCACATTTATCATCGTGATCGCTATTTCTACACAAAATGGCTACAAAATGTAATCATTTCCACAGCGATATTTATAAAATACATTTTTTTAATCTTTAAAGCTATTAAAGGCAATGAGTAATACATATTAATTTTTTATAAGGAATGGCAAGAAAAAAAATGTTTTTGACCACAAATAACTGAGAGCATAATTATGAAAATCAATGACAAAAATTCTCAAATTAGTATTTGATATTTTCAATGAAAAATATAATTGTATTACTGTCATTAACCTGAAATCCTTAATTTTATTTTTATAAAAATCGACTCACAAGCTGATTTATATATCTAGATACTTTGTAATAAAAGTTTAACTCTTGAGTTCTTAAATAGTAATTAAAATAGCAAAATGCTTTTAACAAAAGAGAGAAGATTAAGGAATCAAACAAACGATGAAAGGAATGTTGATGGACTGGAAATTGAATGCTAATTTTCTTGTTTTTCTTCACATTCACTTGAAACAATATTTGTAGAAGAAATTAAAATTTTACGTCTTGTTGAACTTCAAATAAGAGAAAATTTCAACAAAAAAGGATTGTGAAGCTTATGTAAATTGAAAATGATGTTAAAGGCTATGGGGGGATTGAAATATAAGAGTCGATTTTCATCACCCTTTCGACTCGAAAAACTAATTCTTGAAATTCGTCTTCAAGAAAATGTTCTTCTTGAAGCATTATAAGATTACGATCAACGCTGAAACATTTATTTTAACATTTGATATTTATTCAATAATAATTTTAATTAAAGCACTCATCACAAAGGAAACAGATAATATTTCGAGATTGAAAAATTCAATTAAAAATTCGTTCTCTGACATAACGTTTAGCGCTTCTTGTTTACTTAAACATGAGAGAAAAAAATACAGAAAAAAAGAAAAGACTGCTGGTAGGATCGTTCTTTTCTTAACTTTTCTCAATTATAATTGAAAGATAATTAAAAGAAATTGAAAAGAATGAAAACAAAATATTATTTGAGATACTTTTCTCTAGCCACGAAAAGGTACCGTTCATCTCATTATCGCCTGGCAAGGAAAATCAACACAAAAAATAAATTAAGAAATTATAATTACATTTTCTTTGAGGAAAGAGAAAGATAGAGACAATAAAAATATTTTTCAAAGTACTCAATGACTTGACAGAAAAATTCACCACCCTCAATACGGACACAAATTATTTTAAAGAAAAAGAAAAGATAAAGTTTCAGGTATTGAGAAAACATAGATATTTCGTTTCCTTTCAAAAGCGACATTTCCATTCAAAACCTTTAGAAACATTATAAAAACAAAATTAAAGTGGTGGAAGAATTTCACCAATAATTGTACAAAGAAAATAATTAAATTTTCAAATTATGGTCATTTTAATTATACCATCTTTTCTTAAAATATTAAAGAACTGTCATCAGTATGTAAAATCACTGACAATTATGATTCTAGTAACCATATATGTATCTATTTGTGTTCTTCACCAATATTTTTTGACAAATACTTTGTCGATCACATCTAAAACACCATTATTTGCAAGTAACTCTCATTCAAAGCGAATTGAATCAAAATTTTAACGAAGCCTCAAATATTATAATCTCTCTTGTGACTGCCCTTCGCTGAATTGTTGATTTGGCTTCATAAATTTTTAAATGTCCCAGTTTTAGATAGCAACAATTATGTTTCTTTCAGCCTGACAGTATTCTTCTAACAAGCGATAATATTGCGAGTGTCTGAAATTTTAATTTTACATAACAAAAAGAGGGAATAGAGGTATTATATATCTATTCATTATTCTGAGTCTTCTAAATATACGCAACGAATTCGTTGTTCAAATTATGTAAGTAGGAAAATGAAAAGAAAACAACTTTTTTTTGTCTCGTGATGTTCCTTCACAATGGAACAATTTTAATTAAATTTTCACGTTAAAAAGTCTTTCCTTACACCACATATTATAGCGGATTTTCAGTATCGCGAAAAAGACATAAATAATTAGATTCTACAATAGAAAAATAAAATAAATTACAGTGATAATACTGTATGCTTAGAAACATTAAATATCAAAATAAATTATAGCATAAACAAATAATTAGTGTATTAAACAAAAAGTGATTCCATCTTCCCTTTCATGTGTAATATTAAATTTATTTGTTAAATTATAAAACCAATCTACACATTGCTTTGAGAAGTGTTAGATTAAAATTATAATTTCTTATGTCACACTTATTCATGTGCTTTTCGAAAAATTAGAAAATAACGTAACAAGTTGCACATTTCATTATTTATGATACTATTTTCATTATGATTGTATATATATTCAACTTAATTCTGATATATTTCCGCCTACTATGTAAACCCAAACAAGCAACAAAAAGCTTTCTCTCTTTACAATATTATTGAATGAATTGTCCATTTATTGGTTTCATATGTTTACTTTTTATAATGCAACTTTTCCTTGCTCATTCCATACATTATTGAATACTCTTCTTATTATTTGGCGAATAAGTAGGGGATAAAACGATATCGACGATCCTGTTTACTTAGAGAACACATAAAGTGTTTCCCGATTATGTAAATTTTTTCAAAAGGTTGTTTCGGAAGAAAAAGGGGTTTTTTACATTAAGCTCCACAATTCAAGTACGTCTTTCTTTCAAGTAGTCTCCAGTCGACGAGAGTCCTTAAAAAATTTTATCCAGTGACATTCTGTATATACAAACAAAGGAAAAGAATTAATTGAACAAATTTGCCGAATCCTTCCTCAACGTTTTCTGTTATTTGGCAACATGTGACATATGTGTGGAAACTAAAAACAAAATTCTGAAATATGTTCTAAATACATACTTTGTTCTTTTCATTAAGAAGCACTTTGAGAGAACAAGAGATGAATTTAAAATTTTCACCAATATGAGAAAATATTTTAAATCCTTGGATTGTTTTCAAACTTTTTAATGAATAACCGGAAGAGTTAAACAGGATCAATGCCTCGACGATTTAAGAAATAAATTCTCTTATAAATAATATTTTAAAGATAGTTTCAAAAATGTGTCGTACATATATAATTATTATCTTCTCAAATCTCAAAAGAGGACATATCTGCTGCATATCTGTTATATCCCTTTAAGAATTAAGAATGATTCAAATAAAGCTCATCATTTTGAATTTTGAAAGGGATAAAATCACTTTCCTGTCAATTCTACTTTGCTGCATATTTTACTTTGATACTAAATATCACATTTAAGGGAAAATTTCTTACTCCTATAGAATACATAGAAATGACATCTGATCAAGAAGTGTTCAATTCAAATTTAGAAAACAGAACACAATTAAAGTATTGTGAGCACAAATGAATATGTTTGAAACAGCAAGAAATAAAATATCGTTTCTCTAATTAAATCTTTATGTCAATAAAGACCGCATACACGACGTTAGATGTGAGTTTTATTGACTTCAATTTTACTATCTGCTGGTCGTTGTAAAATTGTAGGCGTCAATAATCAAAGTCAGTCAAATGCTAGTTTCTGAAAAAGCTAAGTCGTCTGTTTTTGATAGACTTTGCTTTTATCTACTCTTCATGTATAAACTGTTACAATGAATTTATTTTGTTGTAAATCTGGGCTATTTTCCCAAACATGAATTTATTGTTTGCAATTTGAGATGGACGTTTTGTACATTCTCATTTCAGAATGAAAATTTATATCTCTCGTCTTGGTCAGCAACACTAACATTGTTTGCTTTAAATGAAAAGACTTTAATTAAATGGTCATTGATTAAAATTATATTTGCTTCTATGTTGTTACAAATTATGTCGAGAACAAAAAAAAATGCTTTTCAAAGAAAAATTGAACCTTTTAATAATAGGGATAAAGTGGAAGTGGAAGTTCTTTTATTTGAATTAATATAGGGTTAACAGAAAGAGTTTTAAGCAATGTTATTTTTTCTCATTGGTCGAATATCTGAAAGGTGTAAGTTAGCATGCTAAGTCACATCAAAGAAACAGTTTATAGTAACTAAAATATATGTAGATTATATAATATAAATGTATAAACATTTTAACATTCCATATAGGTACCTACATAAGTATTTATCAATATTGAAAGACGATGTCAGTTTTATATCTAGAATTAACCCATTTTTTTGACTGTAACAAAAAGAGAACCCTCGGAAATCTAAAAAAAATTCAAGCTGTGGAAATTTAAATTTAGTGTTCTGAGATAAAGTTTAAAAAAAATATTTACAAATGCATTATAAATGAGTTTAAAATTGTCGAAGTTGTGTTTCATCGTCCCCAGTATTTTTTCCAAAAGATCTCCCAAACCACTCATTACGCAACGAAATCTGGGCCAATTAAATGCCACGTGGAAGTCTTATTATTATTAAACAGCATACTTCTTCTACTAAACAACGACAAAAACCTATTTTACGCGAAATAAAAATTTAAAAATTCACTTGGTACACGAATTTAAATGGTTTTTCATGATTTTGAATTATTCCTTGTAGACCAACTTATGTAAAAATACTTCCCATTTTTAATCCCCGTAGCAAGACTTTTTTTTATTAGAAGAAATAATTACAAAACGTTGAAAGATATAGGGTATAATAGAATTTTTTCCTAACGAACTGTCTTCATTCTTAACATCATTTCAAGTTCTTTTTCTGATAGAAGACTCTGGGAATCTTGGATTGTTCTATATCGAACTGGAAATGTTTGCATAGAAAAAATAAGAAAAAAGAAAAATATTTCTGAATTGTCAAGAAATTTTAACGTGTTCCTTTTGTTCCAAAAACCTTATCACTATTCAGCATCTTTCACTTATTGGATCTGTGAAATGTATCTTAACGTGTGTGTCGACTATACTTAAACGAGTTAAAAGGAGAGAACGAAAATCGTGTTCTTTCGATTCTTCAAGAGATCCCGCACATTGTCTTGACTTATAATGACTTTTTTTAAACGAACCAAAGATAAAAATTTCGTAAAAGTTGCGATACAACAATTGAAATCGTCTGAATATAATATGAATGTTAGACTCAAAATTATTTTTTTAACATCTTAAATGAGAGAACAGAAAATGATCTTTTCTTAATTAGATTGACGAAATTATGTTATGTTTTATATGTATAATAAGTTCGACAGAAAACTTAAGAAACAAACACTCACAATGCTTTGTGAGATACAATGTAAGAACAAAGAATCTACAAATATTTGTCTTCTGGGATGAAAATGCATATTTGCATATAAAAATACTTGTACACATACATATTTTGTTATATAAATCACAGATAAAAAATTCTTCCTGGTCCATTCCATTGAATCGAGAATGTAGTCAGAGAGTTTGTTTTTAAAGCAATTATCACTTTTTCAAACCTAGATAATTGAAAATAGCAACGAAAGGAATATTGCCCCTTTGTTAAAATCTCTGATACTTGATATCACCTTTGAACAATTTCGAATCTAATTAGGTTCTGTTAATTTCCAAAAATGTTTATAAAATCTAATTTACATACTTACATTCAGTGATACAATATCACTGTTATACTAAACAATGATGTTCTGAGAGTTGTGAAAAAGCTGTACTCACATAATATCGAAATTTACATATAAACAATCAAGCAGCGTAGCTTTTTCGTCTCAAATGGAATGCTCGCAGGCTAGGAATTTAATTATCTACGCCTCGTTGGTCTTTATGATGTCGGGGAAAAAGGTATTGTAAAAGAGAAGAATTATATTTGAGAATGATGAGATCTAAGTACAATAAGATTCTGTTATCACTGTTACCTTAAATATTTTAACGTAGAAACTAATCGATCTCCTTTTATTTAATTCATGCCTTATCATTTTAAAAATAGTATTTTTTAGGCAATAAAAGAAGTCAAATCCTGTTGTATTAAATGTTTTAAATCCAAATTTCATTATTATTTATTTATTTTATGACGAAAAAAGAAA
This sequence comes from Clunio marinus, assembly GCA_900005825.1. Classification (NCBI taxonomy): domain Eukaryota; kingdom Metazoa; phylum Arthropoda; class Insecta; order Diptera; family Chironomidae; genus Clunio; species Clunio marinus. The sequence continues at coordinate 1,635,202 of CVRI01000001.1, forward strand.
AAGAAAACAATCCGTGCCATCAAATTCAAAAGAACGAGGGTGAAAGGAAATACGCCAATGTTGGTCTAAATATACTCCACTTATAAACTGTTGTGTATATATGCATAGACACGAATCTAATTGTAAATACGATATCACATTATTGGGATGATGATCTGCTGGCTGGGGAAACTTATACATGCAATTTTCAAAGAAACCACATCATCACTTGTGATTTCATATTTCACTTCTGATTCTATATCTTTACTTTTCATCCGTGAATCGTTGAAAATAAAAGTGAAAAAATGAAAAATTATCCGAATTAAAATTATTTGTTCGAAACAACTGAAAATGTAACGAAAAGATGATAAATAATATACGTTAAAATGCCTGATTCCCTCCCTTCATTTACTCTCCGCCACAATTGTCATCAGTCGGATTTTTGTCATTCGCTGGCGGCTGCACCCAAGATGATGAATGACTCAGTATGTAAATTAAGAATTTAATTATTCATCCAAATTTGTTTCCTTGTGATGAAGTCGAGAAATTGAAAAATGTAATTTAATTTAATGAGGTGTTTGCTTTATGAACCGAGAAATTTTTTCTTAAAAATCCTTGAAAAAATAGAAAAGTTTTGAAACATTGGCATCGATTAACACAAACTCAAAAAATTACAATCTCATTAACTCATAAAACTGATTAAAAGTTTGATTAGTACCAAGCTTCAATCTCACAAATGTCAGTTGATTATATTTGGTATAACATAAAATTTCTTATATCATTACGCCTTTACGATATAATCTTTAATAGCGATATATAAATACTATCATTTCAGCTGCAATTGACAAATATTTTTATGATCAGCAGCGTTGTTCATGATGTGTCATGAGACTGTAAATGCGGAAATCATTGCCATTTAAGTCATGAAAACCAATGAATGTTTTGTCGAGTTTTGCCATAAATGCGATTCAATTGATGAGTTTGAATCATATTAGGGATTAATCTTTAGCAATCATAAAATATATTTATTCATTTGATGTGAATGTAACACTTGCTTAAAAGCAGCAGAGTATATATAAATATTATGGCACATCACATACTGAACTTACAAAGCCTTAGAGACTTAGCAAAATAATGAAAAAGACAAAATTAAAATAATTTCTTAAATATTTGAGAGAAGACAACATTAACGCGGGGGTAGATGTGTATAATAATTTCATTGTTTTTATTCTAATTTGAATGTTAATATAACTTTCGCGTCTCTTTCCCTTATTTCTTTGAAAAGATTATGAAATTTTAATGTTTTCATTTGGTGCTTTATAATTGTTCTTTTCAACCTTCTTCCTTTAATTAAATTTCATGTTGATGGTTGAGAATTTATGGAAGCACTTTCTCAGCATACATTTCTTTCCTTTGTGTCTTTGTTTTTGATTATGCTGGTTGATACGTGATTTTATCTCTCATCACATTCTGTATACAGGCACGTAATCGATATCGAATATCAATCTCAATATTTTTCACAAATTGAGACGTGATTAAGAGTTATGTGGAATGAAAAAAAAAGTAGAGGTTTGAGTTGATGAGATATTATTGAAGTTAAATTTCATGTACACTTCTCCATCTTCTTTCATTTTATTTTCAAAGGCAAAAGGTAATATTACTAGAACCTTACTTATTTTTTCATTTAGATTCTCAAAACCTTTTTAACATAGTCATAAGCATTCACAATTTTATGATGAATTTTCAAGTACACTCAAAATTCAACACGAATTTAATCTAAAGCTCATCTGGTGAATTGTTTCAAATAAAAATATCGTGTATTTGTCACTTCTGCATTTAAAGAATGTTGATTACATAAGTACTATTCATAAATTATTGACAAATCAATTTCCAAAATTGGTATTGAAGAAATTTTTCTTGTTCTCTGAAATAATAAGAGAATTGTTAGAGAATAACTGCAAAGTCGATTTATTGTGAAAAGCTACCCATTTGCATCATAACAAAATTAGCTCTGTTTCATTTTTTACCATATCAGATTACGCCTTAATGTTTATAGAAAGAAAAAACTTATGATTTCCAACTGTTCTTCATTTTCATCACAAACAGCAGGAGATGTTTTATGTAGTTTCATCAATGAAAATAACGGAAAGGGAAAGAATAATTGTCGAAAGAAATGAGGGTGTAAAGATTGTACACGAATTTATTAATTCAGGGAAATGTTGTTAATTTTTTTTAAATTTATATAGATACATGTTTTTAACTTTCATGTGTAGAACATTAAATGAATTCGTTTTATAAATATTAAGTTCATGTTATTTCTGTAAAATCTAGTTAGCAAAACTAATAAGAAAAACCTGTGAAGTGCTCTTAAAATTTTGAAGATATATGTACGTACAAATCTGAAATGGAATAAGAATATTTTGACAATTTTGGTTTCATCGATTTGAAAAGCTTTTCTTAATTTATGTGTCATCAAATCGAGTATTTCACCTTTATTTACATTTTGTTTTTTGTTTTTAGATATAATTAGTTGAGCTTGAGTATTTCTTTTTTTTTTATTTATAAAATAAAACATTTATATCATTTTCATTAGTTTGATTTTGGACTAGACATTTCCTTTTCCTTGGTATCGGTTGAAATTGTTGAGTTCGACATTTTATCTTCACTTTCACAATCGCTACGTTCGCCTGCACCGACCTGTCTCGTGTTGTTCAACACCTTATTGTCTCCCATAAATTCTGGAAAATGTTAGAATATGAAAAACGAATATATTATAATGACAGTTTTAAAAAAATCACCTGAGAAACATTTGAGACTGTCGGTTGTTCCCGAAGTTTTCAATATTTCCTCTAATCGTTGGTGCTTCTCATATTCCTCTTCAATTTGTCTCTGCAATTTAAATCGAAATTTGCGATCTCGATTGTACCGCTTCTGGTATAAAGCTGATGAAAGAAAACAAACAAAACGATCGTATTTTTTATTTATCTTTTTTTCTTGTCAACCTCTGTCAGAAGTGAGACCACCTCATATTACATAAAAAAGCATAGAAACAAAAACATCTTTTTTCTTTGAATAAATCGTTGTCCATCGATTATATTCTGCCAACAAGTTCAACTGAAAATTTGTAACCCTACACTGTTGTTTTCCATGAAAAAAATTCATTATTGCTAATGAATTGGGGAAAACAGGTATGCATAATAATTCTATTATTCAATCTCACCTCTTAATTTTTGTTCCTCTGAAAGTCTCCGTTCTAAGTTGCTATTAATTTCACGTTCTCTCAAAGCATTCATTTTAAGTTCAGCTTCATAATTAAAATAGAGAAAAGTCAAAGAGATCATAAATTATTTTCCTTTTCAAAAAATCACATTTACGAGTATTATTAATTTTATATTAAACTTGTGTTCATGGCGTTATGATTAAGAATTATTGTTCTTCAAACAGAAAAGATTGATGAAACAAGGTGAAATCGGAAAGGAAAAGGATTTACAATGCATTGTTTCATCCAATGATTTCGCAAATCATATTATTTAATCCCCTTTTACAATAGCTCAAAATTGAAATTAAGAAAGAAAAAACGTTCGACATAAGACTTATTTCGAAACATCTTTTACATGATGTTTAAAAACGTATCGAGGCAAAAATAATCAATTTAATAAAATATTACTTGTCATTGCTGATATTATTTAAAGCGTTTATAAATTTTATATCATTTAATACAGTACTGTTGCATCATATTCAAAAATAGCATACATGGAAGGTTAGACTATAATATAATTACCTTTTTCAAAACTTATTTGCTGTTCATGTTGAATTGAGTTTTCTAAAACAACTTTCAACAGCTCTTGAATATTTCTCAGAAGAATTTCAGTAGATGGAAAGGCGATAGATGGTGGTGGCCTTGCAAAGTCGCGCTGATGAAAATTTAATTTGTTATTCAAATTGGGTGGTGATTGTGGTGAGCGAGAGTGTAATGAACTCTCCGAGACTTCCATGTCTGAAGCGTCATCTACATCAAGACTGTTATCAACATTTTGTGGTTCAGGGGAGACGGCATTTATTTCGAATTCAGGTGTTATAGAAGAATCACGTTTATTCTTCGATAAGTTAAGAACTGGACTCTCATTAGAAGGTGACATGTTACCTGATGTTACTTGGTTTTCATTCTCATGCTCATTCTCTTCCATTTTTTCCTTCCTTAATCTGAATATTTGATGAGAGAAAGAAAAACAAAGGTATGCTCATAATTAAATGACTTTTATTTAGTTTGCATGTTTCACCTTTCAAGATTCTTCACAAAGCTCTCATAAGATGCACTGCATGTCTCCCATAGATTTGCTCGATTCAAATTAGCTATGTTGGAATTTTTATTATTGTTTTCTTCAATTGCTCGATGAAGATGTTGCGCCTGCATATCTGTGCTCATCATTGCATTTGATTGTGCCAAACGATGCTGATTCATTTGCATAAATTGCATGTGCATTGCTGATGGTGCATAATCAGCAGTTATGTATTTTGATTTCCCTATTTGATATTTGATATCAAGAAAAATCCGTTATTCAAAATCACAATATTTTTTTTCTTGCTCAAAAATACTAGATGAAATTTGAATAAAATTATATATCTAATTAGAAAACAAAAGTTTGTTACCCTTCAGCGTGAAGTGGCAAAATGTAATTCACGCTGAGGGGTAGAATTTTTTTTACAGGTTTGGCGCTTTTGAATTAGGGGGAGAGAAAATTAGTTTTTAGCATGGGAATAGTAATAAAAGTTTGGATCTGGGAAATGGATCGCCCAACTCTGATTTCAAAGAATCATTGATAGCAATGAATCGATAAATAAAGAGGTTCATAAAAATTCATCAACATATGTTTGAGATTTAATTGTGGTTAGATGAGATAGATTTTTCAAGTTTTCTTTCATCCTGTTCTTATAAAACATTTATATATATTCACCATTTAAGTCATCATGAGAAGAATCCTTTTCATCTATTCGATATTTTTTAAGCCTTATTGAATCATCATCGTTGAAATCTTCGTATGATGATAAACCGCTAAGACCTTGTTTAGGTGGCCGTCCTCGTCTTGAACTGTTTATATATTATCGATGTTTTTCATTAAATAAAATGATCAAAAAATATTTTGGCTTACCTTTCATTTGGCTTTACTGACAAACACCTAGTAAAATTTGTAAAGAAAAATATATAAAATATTTTACTATATTCTATACAAGTGACCTTGACCTCAAAATACTTTAAAAAACTTGCTGGGGGTTGATAAATGTCTTGTAATCGTACATTTGAAGAATTTATGTAGATAATTCAAATTTTCTATTTTATTTTATTTTATTTTTTTGATAAAATCAAAACGAATCCTCTAATCCTCTTGGATTTTCCTTTTTGGGAATATTTCAATGGTCAAAACAATAACATTCACCCTTGATGTTAAACGGTTTCTCCGGTTATTGAAGTAAAACATTAAATTAGGGGAAAGAACAAATTTCCCGCATAAATCTTACCTTGCTGTTGTGCAATCCCTGTAGAGAATGTCAAAGTGTTTACTGGCCAATAATTTACACCGATTGACGCCAGGCTGAAGAGCTGTGAAAATGGTTCAATAGATAAGTTTGAAGGATTTGGTTTCACTACTGATTTATTCACTTACCACCTAAACCTCTTAATAACCGTATCTGTTCGACTGTACACACCAATGGAACAATATCTAAACGTTTTAATTTTGAATGAACTGAAGAAAGAAATAGAGGAATAAATGTCAATATTCAATTCATAAATTAATCTTACTAAATAATAGTTGTCTGAACTTTAGAACGATTTTTTTTTGATTTAAAACTGGCATTTCTCTTAATCTTTTTAACATTTTTCTTGAATTTGTGTTACACAATGAAAGGTTCAAACTTTTACACTATGAAAAAAATTGATATACTTAAATAACCTGTGTGTAATCCTCCAACCAAATTTTTTAGAAACAAATCAAATGCTTGTGGCAAGCATAACATTGTTTCTCCCTGTATGATAAATGCAGCCACTTTTTGTCCGCGATATTCAACAATTTTGCATTCATTTTCGGTAGGATCTGCAGGAACAAAGGACGGTTGAGTGTTGTAGGTACGGGTTGGTGGATGATCATGATGATGTGCAGTCATGAGGTCAAGAGGACTAGCATGATGAATAAAAGAATTTAATAATCCCAGACTGTGATGCGGCGGCATGTGAGGAAGACGTTGATTCATCATTGGCAACATTCTTATTTCAATTTTATTCTGTAACCAAATCTATTCAGAATAATATTTTTTCCATGTACACAGCTTCTTTTAATAAGTCTTTTTAACTTGTTTTCATATTTTAAAACAAATATAAATAATTTTTTGGCTTATTTCAAATAAGAATTTGTGAATAAGAGAATTTCCGAATATTTTTCAAAATATTTTATAATTCATATTTAAAATGCACAAACACAATGAGTGCAACTTAGCGCTTCTTATTAAAGAAAAATGTTAATATTTAAGTGCCTCACAGCAATCGTTTTTATACACTTCACCTCTAAACAACAGTCACACGAATAATAAAATTCTCTCGAAAAATACTACACACCAAACGCAAACGAATGTATAACTGATGTTTTTTTCTTCTTTTGCTTCTTTCTGTAGATGTGCTTCATATATTTCCCTTTCACACAACTGTATTTGTTCTGTTATCCGAGCTTTTTGTATTTTATATTTTTCATTCTCATTTCACATACATGTGTACTTTTGAAAATTGGTGAACGAATCAGAGTACATATTGAAACTGAAATGAAAATATGAAATAAGGTGTGGATTTCTTGCAATTCATTTCCATTTCGAATGTTTGTAGTATTGGTTAAAGATTATTATTATTATTTTTTTCACAAGTGTGTATATATATTTTTTTTTACTATTCAACTCAGCACGTTGAAATGTTCGAAAAAGCTTTTGAAGTCATGCGCTTTTCTTTCATGAGAAAACTCTCACAGAAATAGTACAAAAATAGAAAGAAAACTGTTTTTTCTTTGCAATCAGATTGAATAATAACAATGATTTGCTCTGAGTGGGCGTGTTGTCTCTCTTGGGCCTCACATCATCATCAATTTATTGAGGGCGGAGCCATAAGAAAGAGCGATTTCCGGTTATTATTATGAGAAGAAAATTTGATCAGAAAATAAATGCAAAAATATTTTTGTATGAAATTGACAATATATAAAATGTGTATTAAAATTTAATTTCAGTTAAATTTATTATTATTTCTTTTTTACAATGTTGGTTGTTTCTCTTAACTTTATTCTAGTGGTTTTATGTGATCGACAATATTGTATTTAAAGTAGATTAAGAAAAACTTCTTGCAAGACGAGGAAGAAAGGAAGATGAAATAATTCAAACATATAATTTTTATGTTGCGGGGCTAATTTCTACCTCAGAAATTTTTTGAAAAAACTTTATTTTATCATTGTTCTTTGTTTGCGTTTGAAAGGATTGCTATAATTTTTTCCTTTGCCGAAATGGTTTTAAAATTCTCCACCACTTCATCATCATCAGAGTTTTACTATTCAACATATTTAATAAAATATCAGATACTAATAAGTAGATATAAAGTTTCATTATTGAATGAGATTCGCGTCTCATCCTAAGGCATTGCTGAGAATTTTATTNAGTGTTTTATGATAATTTATCACATTCTTATTAAATCAATTATTGAAGAAATATTTTTAAATCTTTACACAATATTGATTTATCGTATTTTCTTTTCGATTTCAGAACACTCTTCACAACCGACCTGAACGCGATACGGACTCCGAAACGATTGCAATACGAATTCAAATTTGAAATAAACAGAAAGGGATTTTTTTATTTAGTTAAAGATATTCGATTCGTATTTTTATGTTCTTTCTTCTACGTTTAACACACTCCCGATCGTCGACTGATTGTGTCGTCTTTACATCCATTAACATACACATTCGAACACAAATCGAATTCGACAGAACGAAATGAGGAAAAATTAAAAACGGCAAAAAAGGTACAAATTGTACACATCACCTTCATTCAACAGTCACACGAATAATAAAATTCTCTCGAAAAATACTACACACCAAACGCAAACGAATGTATAAACTGATGTTTTTTTCTTCTTTTGCTTCTTTCTGTAGATGTGCTTAATATATTTCCCTTTCACACAACTGTATTTGTTCTGTTATCCGAGCTTTTTTTTATTTTATATTTTTCATTCTCATTTCACATACATGTGTACTTTTGAAAATTGGTGAACGAATCAGAGTACATATTGAAACTGAAATGAAAATATGAAATAAGGTGTGGATTTCTTGCAATTCATTTCCATTTCGAATGTTTGTAGTATTGGTTAAGGATGTTTTTTTTCTTTTCTTTAACACGATGAACTGCTTTGTTATTTCTTTTATTCAATTGCTGCACACTAGAAACCGATCAGCGTTCGTTTTGTCGGGAAAATGTGCGAACGATTTCCTTCTGTGTGTATACACATCTGTTTTTAAACCGAAGTGAAAGCTTTCTCTATCATTCGAAAATCATGCGCTTTTGAGGATTCCAAAAATAAAACTAGGTTTACATATAAAATAGAAAGAAATTACAAAACATTTCAACAAAAATTTTCGATTTGTTATTGAGCGGGTGAATGTCACCTCACACCATATTAAGATTTGTTTGAGGCGGAGTTACTATTGAATCGTAAATGATCTCTAAAATAAAAACTTCACAAAAACATCAAATAAAAGCTACATAATTTCATGATCTCCTTGATTTCAATCATGAAACATAAAATGAAATACGTAATTTTATATTTGATGTCTTTTGTTTAAAGGTTCAGGTTGAAGAAGATGGTTTAATTGTATTGCATACATAAATAGTAATGTGGCGTCTGGAATTATTTTTGTTGGCTGAAATAGTTAGATTTATGTTTTAGCAAATTGTAAGTTTATAAGCATAAAATTTCTTTTATATACATATTTTGAAAATTACTTCATACTTATCTATAAGAAAGAAAAATTTGAAAAAAAAGGGTAACATGTATTCTACAAAATATTAATATTTAAACATAGTAATCTCAAGGAACTTTTTGATTCATTTTAAAAATATTATCTAAGAGAGATTACGTAGGGAGTTTACTTACTTTCTTATGCTGAATATTTTATTTTCAATAACCAAAGTTGAAGTATTCCATTATTTTTGAAGAATTCCATCTTAATTTAAACAACTGATGACAATAAACATATAACGATAAACAGCCGAAAGGTTTCTAATATAAAAAAAAATTAAAATCCTTTCAAATAAATACATAGCTATATGAATGAAATACAATAATTTCTGTTAAAAAAAGAAAGAAAAAAAAACTTCATCATAACACGCGATTAATGAATGTAAAATCTTAAGAAAAAATATCTTTCATAAGTTTAATCGAAAAACTTTTAATTTATTGTAAAGAAAAACATTTATGAAAAAAAATGTATTTATAACTTAAAGCGATCAAAGAATAAAATTCCTGATTTGCAACTTTCTTTGGAGTTATGATAAAAGCTTCTGCCGGAATTTTGAACTTCGAATGAGTAGAAAATCTTAAAACCCTTCTTTTGAAGCCACAAAATGCATCACCATTCAACACTTTTCAAGTATTGCTTAAAGAATTATTGGTGGACATCTTGAAATTATAAATAAAATTCTCAGCAATGCCTTAGGATGAGACGCGAATCTCATTCAATAATGAAACTTTATATCTACTTATTAGTATCTGATATTTTATTAAATATGTTGAATAGTAAAACTCTGATGATGATGAAGTGGTGGAGAATTTTAAAACCATTTCGGCAAAGGAAAAAATTATAGCAATCCTTTCAAACAAAGAACAATGATAAAATAAAGTTTTTTCAAAAAATTTCTGAGGTAGAAATTAGCCCCGCAACATAAAAATTATATGTTTGAATTATTTCATCTTCCTTTCTTCCTCGTCTTGCAAGAAGTTTTTCTTAATCTACTTTAAATACAATATTGTCGATCACATAAAACCACTAGAATAAAGTTAAGAGAAACAACCAACATTGTAAAAAAGAAATAATAATAAATTTAACTGAAATTAAATTTTAATACACATTTTATATATTGTCAATTTCATACAAAAATATTTTTGCATTTATTTTCTGATCAAATTTTCTTCTCATAATAATAACCGGAAATCGCTCTTTCTTATGGCTCCGCCCTCAATAAATTGATGATGATGTGAGGCCCAAGAGAGACAACACGCCCACTCAGAGCAAATCATTGTTATTATTCAATCTGATTGCAAAGAAAAAACAGTTTTCTTTCTATTTTTGTACTATTTCTGTGAGAGTTTTCTCATGAAAGAAAAGCGCATGACTTCAAAAGCTTTTTCGAACATTTCAACGTGCTGAGTTGAATAGTAAAAAAAAATATATATACACACTTGTGAAAAAAATAATAATAATAATCTTTAACCAATACTACAAACATTCGAAATGGAAATGAATTGCAAGAAATCCACACCTTATTTCATATTTTCATTTCAGTTTCAATATGTACTCTGATTCGTTCACCAATTTTCAAAAGTACACATGTATGTGAAATGAGAATGAAAAATATAAAATACAAAAAGCTCGGATAACAGAACAAATACAGTTGTGTGAAAGGGAAATATATGAAGCACATCTACAGAAAGAAGCAAAAGAAGAAAAAAACATCAGTTATACATTCGTTTGCGTTTGGTGTGTAGTATTTTTCGAGAGAATTTTATTATTCGTGTGACTGTTGAATGAAGGTGATGTGTACAATTTGTACCTTTTTTGCCGTTTTTAATTTTTCCTCATTTCGTTCTGTCGAATTCGATTTGTGTTCGAATGTGTATGTTAATGGATGTAAAGACGACACAATCAGTCGACGATCGGGAGTGTGTTAAACGTAGAAGAAAGAACATAAAAATACGAATCGAATATCTTTAACTAAATAAAAAAATCCCTTTCTGTTTATTTCAAATTTGAATTCGTATTGCAATCGTTTCGGAGTCCGTATCGCGTTCAGGTCGGTTGTGAAGAGTGTTCTGAAATCGAAAAGAAAATACGATAAATCAATATTGTGTAAAGATTTAAAAATATTTCTTCAATAATTGATTTAATAAGAATGTGATAAATTATCATAAAACACTACATATATTTATTTAGATATTTACAAAAAAAAATCTAACTTGAACAAGAAATAATACGAGTTAAAGAATATTATGAGTAAAGACTCAGCCATGGATTCGTTATCAACAACGAGTGATCATAGTGTCGCATCATCAAACGATTCAGTTCATAATTTAAGAAATCATTCACCACGACATCATAACGATTCTGGCCACCACGGTTCAAGTGGATCTCGTCATAACTCACACGATAAAACTCGAACACCAACGCCTTGTTCACCGCAGCCACCAACAAGAGATTCAAGAATATTACGTGACACTCCACACAGTCCATTAGCACTAACGAGTGTTGGTCCACAAATGTTACCAATGCCCCATCCATTAACTCCACCGCAAGTGTCAACGCCTAATAGTTTGATTGGAATGCAAACTCGAATGGCTCAAAGCTTCTCTCATCTTCCACCTCATGGTTTGGGACTTCTGAATTCATTCATGCACCATGCTAGTCCTTTGGATCTAATGGCAGCTGCACATCATCATGTTCCACCGCGATCATATAACAGTCCGCCTCCTATTAGCAGTTCCGATCCAACAGCCAACGAATGCAAACTTGTTGATTATCGTGGCCAAAAAGTAGCAGCTTTTATGATTCAAGGCGAAACTATGCTTTGTCTGCCGCAAGCGTTTGAGTTGTTCCTGAAACATCTTGTTGGTGGACTGCATACAGTATATACGAAATTGAAAAGATTAGATATTGTACCTTTGGTGTGTAATGTCGAACAAGTAAGAATATTACGAGGCCTCGGTGCAATTCAACCCGGTGTTAATAGGTGTAAACTATTGGCATGTAAGGATTTTGACGTACTTTATCGAGACTGCACAACAGCCAGGTACGTCAATCATACATCTATTTGCAATATGTTCTTATTAAATGTTTTTTTTTCTCTTTGCACAATTAATTTTTATTTGTCTTAATTTCACGTTGAATTTCTTTTGTGTTGTGAATTTTCTTCCGTCGTAAACAAATCAGCAGTTAATATGCAAATTGATCCGCATTATAAAAAATAATTTGTTCATCAAAGATTATACATAGGTTTGATGTGGCGAACAAAAAATATGCAAAGGGATCTCAGACATATAATTGCTTGAGAATAAAAATTAAATTAGATGAGCAGATATGAAGCATGAAGAATTGGATTAAATAAAAGCCTTAAGAGAATCATAGATTTTTGGTTATATGAAAAAAATCAATAACAAAATACCGTTTAAAAAAATCTCCAGTCTTGATAAGCAATTAAATACTGTTAAGTTTTGAGCAATACTTGATCGCAATGAGATAGGTCTAATCATTACTACTTATTTCTTGAAAATTTAATGAGGATATTGAAAATAAAATCTTCATTTACTAATTTTCTTTTGTGTTGAACGTCAGACTTGTAGTAGGAAGACACGGTGGTCGAGAAATCTGATATCATTGTGCGGGCGATACTCTCGCTAATGGAATGTGTGTTGAATTTTTTTCTTATATTCAACTATTCACACTTTCCCTTTCCCCTTTTAAATTGATCGTAATCCCCTTTTAAATCGTTGTACAATTTAGGCCGTTCAATTTACTGTTGTAAAGCGATATCTAATGCGGTTGACGCGATACAATTGCAACTCATTCACTTAATATCTTCTACCCCTGAATAATCAATGATGGGCTCATAATTTTATGGGCAATTAAATACAATTGTGCTTCGAATTGTTTTTCAATATTCTTTATTATAATTAACTACCTACACTGAATTCGATTTCTGTCTTTTGTCAAATAGATGATTAGAAATATGAACCAGCATATAATTTTTTCTATCTGTTTTATTATCAGAATGAATGTAAGATAAAATCTCTTTGTTTTAATTATTCATATGAATCAGGTTAAGTAGATAATAATTATTGAAGTTTTTACGTTCATCTTCATTAAAGATATAAATAATTTATCAAACCTTATTATAATGTGGCTGTTTGGTTAACAATGTGTTTCAGTATTTATCGATATTATCTTTTATAAGTTGTTATTTACCAGTATTCAAAAGTAATTTTAACTACAAATGTTTGTTTTAATTTTCAAATCATCTTTCTCATAAAATTATGACATTAAGCTATTATTGTTTTCATTCCATACGCACAAAAATTTGCACAATTGCATCAATTTCCAAAAAAATTGTTTACACAATGAAACATTCTGGAAACGAATCATAAACATGGCTTGAATATATTCAGCTCACACACGATGCACCCATAACAGGGTTTAAAAGCTGAAACCACAAACACGGCAACTCAATATTATAATTGAGATAAAATTAAATGCATAATATTTTTCACAAAGAGGCGCCCAATTGGTTTTAAAAGGGGCCATGCATGTATAATTTCTGCATATGAATTTACCTATTAATTTTTTAATTTTTTTTTGAGTTTATTTAAACAAATAAAATAGATATTCATCGAAAGTGGACACGGCAATGTGATGGAAAATCATTGTCATATGAAAACAAGGCTTATTGTTCGTTTTGTAATTATTATGTATTAATAGTAATGGTAGCGCAAGTAAATTAAATCGTAGTTATAGCCCATCAAACCCTTTATTGATGTTCTCGTTAAATGAAACGGCAGAAAAAGTTGAGAATTTTTGATAATGTCTAAATACATGCGCGGTATTTATTTTCATTGATGAAATATTATACAAAGTTATGTTCGCGTAAGCACGATGAAAAGTAAACGTTGTGTTTAATTTTACGAGATGGTTGGAATTAATTAGAGTGAATTTCGGTATTATTAAATATACATATTGACATGATAATTCTCAATCTTCTTATTTTCAATATTTTCGATCTTCTTTCAGCCATTTGCCTCCGAATGAGTATTGCTTAGTCCAAAAACTAGTGATTGTGATAAAGATAAAAAACTAAAAATAAGTGCGCGATTTTAGATCTCACGAACAGACGCATCGCAATATGTACAATATTTAGTCATGTTATTTAGACAAAATTTTAAACAGACTACAAGATGAGCAAACAAAAACACACGAAAAAAGGGGATACCACAAAATTCGTCATAACTATTTAAACAATTTGCGATGCATAATTTTTTTTGTTTCGAATGCTTCTGTGGCTATGAGAAAAAAAACTTCAGTTGTTATGAACTTTAAATATTTATTTTACGTTTGCGTTTTTTGTGGTTGCTTTTCAAATGCTGTGAACTTATTTAATTTTTCATTGCATTCAATGCAACGATAATCAAATACGCTTTGACTGAAACGCACACACATTTCTTGACCGCACTTACACTGATCATTGCTCAATTTTTTATTCATTAAGATAAAAAAAATGACAAACATTTTCAACAGCTTGTTCTGATGAACAAAGATATACTTAAAAAATGAACTTCACAAATATGAATGTGATTGTAGTTCTGAAACAAACGGAAAAGCTTTTGCACGCAATTAAATATATCATTTCGTCGTATTCATTGCGTATGGAGGCTCTCGTATAATAAGCACTTACCTTGTTGTTTTCACATGAACAATTTTAAAAATTATAACATAAATAAATAGCATGGCTTGAAAAGTTATCCTTGTGTTTACTTATTGTCAAAGTTTCGATATAATTTTTTGTAATCACGAGAATACGTATAATGTATCAAAAGTCAATTTATTGAAATTGAATAACAAGAAGTTCCAATAAGAAAAAAGCGTTTGATTGGTATCGGAAACGTTTGATTGGTATCGGAAACGCATGTAGAAATTTCATATTCCATACAATTTTCATTTCTGTTATTTATGAAAACAGATTTTTATAATCAAAACTACAATAAACACATTCAGAATATTGCTCAATAACTTTTTTAACTCCTAAGTTACTTCAAAAGTGATTAAAAATATTTCTTATTGATTGCATAATATCCGTTCTATATTTCAATGTAAGAATTTAGAATTCTATCTTTTTTATACATATCAGCCGGTGATGATAAAAAATTACCATTAAGAGTTACAGTAATGTTGACTGACACACAATTGTTGAAAACAGTATTTTACAGAAAAAAGATTATGTATAAATGACATTTTTCAACGATCAATATTTACATACATGATATGCATTAGTATAGATTGAAAAAATAACTCGATAAATTCAGTTACATTAATCGATATTAATTTTCTTAAACTGAGCTTAATGACTTGAAATTCATGAAACAATTTTAAGATTCATAAGTTTTTCAACATTATTGCAAGAAATAAAAGATATTTAATAAGATTCTCTGACGAAGCAGAGGAAATTATATTCGAAGAGCAGAAAAATAATAATAATTGAAGAGGTGTGGTTTTGCAGATTTATTGATCATTTTTCTCAATTGCAAAACGTTTTGCTGCTTTTAAATCTTTCGACGTTATATTTTTGTATTTTGTTTTGCTTTTGTTTTCATTTTTATTAATGCTGAAAAGTTAAGTAGTAGCAACTGATGAAGGGATTTCTACTGAAACACAGCGCATAAGTTTCATGGTGGAATAAAGTCTTCACGTATTTCAAATTAAAAACAGCCCAAAATGATATTCCAATGCATTCGTAAATACAATAACCAGTTGTTTATGTAATTTATGTATACATTCAATATTCTTTTTTTACCTTGCGAATTTTATATTCATCAATATACTTACAAATTTCCAACCATGATTAAATAGATATTATTGTGTAGCTGAATGCACATTTTTACGACTACTTGCATATATAATCACGAATATAATTTTAGTTGTATCTTGCCGTATGAGTATCACCAAGTTGAAAGTAACTCAGCATATTGCAATTCTACTAAAGTGCATTTGAGTCATGAAATAATTATTATTTTCAACAAATGTTCGTTTCGTATGTTTCTCGATATCTAAGTGTTTAGAGGCGATTGAAAGAAAGCAAATAAAATTGGTAGGAAGCAAAAAGAGTGAAGAGAACTAAGTTCGTTGTATGTAATGACTATTGACTTTTTTAAGTCTTTGAAGAAGTGAAATGAAATTTAAAAAAGTTTCATAAAAGAGAGTCAAAACTAGCTTCTTTGAAATCACGACGCAGATAGAACAATTAACTATTGATTTGATTTTTCTTTATCTCAAAATGATTTGGTGTGAAATAGAATCTCGGACACAAAAGACCAACAGACAATCATTGTCCATTGGAATAAAGTAAACGAAAGCGAAAGACAATTTGCCAGCCCCCTGATTCCTCCACACCTCGACAGCATTTAAATAAGAAGCGAATTTTATTCTGTGGAGAGGCGCGTACATCGAGCGGTATCTACTTTTAGAAAATCTTCCCCATCACAGTGACATGGCAATATTTCATGAATAAAGCAAACATCAATATGATTCTATACGCTTTTAAGATTCCAATTTGTTTTATTTTTATTTATTTTATTTCCATTTCACCTTTTTTTTTTGTAATTAAATATGTAAAAAAAGAGAGAAATTAAAAACCGTAATAAGGGATTATGACTCTTTAAATCAAAACTCATTTTTATTTTTATTCACGGCTCAACGTTCATCAGCAGATACATATCTGAACGGTCAAAAATCAATTTAAACTCAACTCAAATGATAGGTCGAGTGGGAAGATCAGGGATATGTAAAGAACGTTTGTGTAATTACAAGGTTGCTCGTGACGGATAAAGTTCTTTATGAAGATCGCTTTAAATATGATGTGAGAAGAAATATTCTAGGATGTGTGCTGTTGATGATCAACATAATTTATAAATTTTCTCTTTAATTTTAAATGCTTCCTCGAGTATTTAAATTTTTTCATTAAACTCTAAGCCCTAAATAAATTAAAATTATGGCTTTGTCTCACATGGTTAAGCAACAAAGCAAAAAGTATTTAATAATAATCAATTAGAAGAATTGTAAAATAATCTTACAGTTATGTATTGTTAAAAGTAAAAATTTTTAGCGTCTTTTTAAATTTTAATTTTTTTCATGAAAAGCAATTAGTTTGAGTTTAAATCTACATATTTTATTAATTTTTTTTATTAAACTCCATTTTTTTACAAATTCGGATTAAATATATTTTCTAAAACCTATTTTGGCCAGTGTAGATCTCGTTTATTGATTAATGATTTCTTTCTGTTATTGATGGTTGATTCATGAACTCTGTTTCATGCTTCTAATTCTCAATGATCACTAATGAATTTCTAATTCGATTTTTGTGTGGTTTTGACTAGAAGAAAGGGAATAACAAAAGATCAATAGACTAGCGGTTAGGCTGATTTGATGCTATTCACCTGATAAAATGAACATAACTATATCGAGTTCATCAGCCATCAAGCTAATCAAAGAATCGAAGTTCCAATTAGACATGGATTTCTTAGCTTCTAGTGATTATATTTTTTCTTCAGCGTTAAAACTATCATCATTGGATGTTACATCAATTCATTAATATGAAGTTCAATAAAAATTACGGATAAACATTATAGCGATGTTGAAAAGAAGATAATGATTTGAGATCTAGTAATTCACTTTTGGCTGATTTTTATAAAAGAAAATCTTCCATTCTCTTACTGAATTTTTTAAATAAAAGTGAACATCTACTTTATGTTTACATTAAATTTGCATTCATAATTATTTTTCTGTTTTGTTGATTTTGATGTTTAATGTTGATTATGTAGAAATAAAAAAATTATCACTTGCAAATGGCTTCATTGAAAGTATCTACGATCTTTTTCTTCTAATTTCAGATGTTTATCAATTAAGCCACCCGAGAGGTATGAATCGTTTTCAAGATTATAATTCATTCTGAACTCAAAGGCCACAACGGAACTGATCGAGTTGCGCAAAGAGCAATAACCACTCAATAACGCAAGTTTTGCACAAATTAATATTAAGTATAAATAGACGATTTTATAAATCGATAGCGTAATATTCGAGAGTTTTCGTAAATGAAAATTTATTTTGATGGCATCCGATTAGCTGATGAGCTTTCCGTTTTTTTTTTAATTTATTGGCAGAATACATATTTAAAGACGTTTTTTCATTGCGGCCTTGTGATCGTCTAATTACTATTTCTAAAATTTTGAAAACTCCTTTTAATGATGGAGAGGCGTAAACACCCCTACTGTGCATAAAACTATGTAAAGAGAAACAACATTTTCATACAAATACATCTCACTGCTCACTCCGTGTCTGATTGAAAAATCGATAAACTAATGAATATTTTAATGTGTTAAAAAGTCATTGAGCCACATAAGCCAGGTTTAATAGAAAAAAAATCATTTCTCAACCCAGTAGATAGAATATCAGTGTAGCACCTAGGGAACATATCACACATGAGACAAATGAGACAAAAAAATATCGCAGGCATAACGATCACATCCAATTTTCTAACAAGAGTTCTGTTATCTTTTCTTCTTCGATTCTATGTCGAATTAATTATCTATTTAGTAAGTGTTAGAAGAAAGATGTTGAAATTAATGAAGTGTGATGAAAAAGGCAGAACGAGAATCAGTGAGAAAGCATTCCGTAACGATGAACGGAAAAGTTTTCTTATGTGAAATGCTCTTTTTTTGTTATTTTTCTTTTTCTTCGTTTTCCTATTCTATTCACTCTTAATTAAACAATATTTACTCCTAAATGAAAGATAAAAGCTTGCATGCAATATGCCTGTGATATTATAAAAATGACATAAAATACAAACTAGCAGAACTTATCTTATTGCAAATTTAACTAAAATTCATTCAATTACATATGTACATTCTGATGGCATAGAAGACAAATAAAAAAAATCTGTTATGAATATTATATAATTCATACATGATGAGCAGTTGGAATCTTTGTTACATTTAATTTTTTATCGTTGGGTTAATATATAGAAATATGACGATTTTGAGGGAATTAGATAATGAAAAGATTTATCGAAGTTTAGTTAACACTTGGGAATTTAGCTTTTTCTCGGGCTTTTCTTTTTAATTTAGTCCTTTAAACATACTACTGTAAACATGACTACATATTCTCGTTAAGAAGTTTCTCGTAATATATAAAGAAAACCTTTCGCTATCTCTGAATCTTTTGCAAATTGCAATGAAGAAAATTTGGACGTAAAGGTGTGTGAATTTTTTTCCAACATATCTCATAACAAGATCCATGCTTTTTGAAACACAGAATGTTGCAAACATTTCTTTTTCAAAATATCACTTCGGGAGGTGTAAATAGCTACCCCAACAATGTTGTCTACTCGACGATAACAAAGCAAGCGTGAAGCAAAAAAAATCCTTCTTCACACTACGGCAACACCAGGTAAGGGGAATATAGCTTAACAAGGGATAAATATAGGGTAACTAGTACTGTGAACTCCATGTTTGAAGTTTAAAATATTCAGTAATTGGATGACGAAATGTTTCATTGTCAGTCAATTTATTCTGTAAAATGTGTCAACACTTGTTCTACCACTTCAGACACTTTTTCATATTCATATGTCATAATATGAACGCTTACTGTATTCTTTTTTCTGTGGATAAAAACTGGTGTGTGTGTGTTAATATTCATAATATTGGCGGTTTTTTTTTATTGCGTGACACTGACAAATAATGAACTACAATAGAACATCGCAATTGTATGTAAATAATGTTTAAAAAAGTCCCATTTTATTTGCACAGACATGTTTCCAGCACAATTTCACTTCAAAATTCTTGGCTTTACAACGAATGAGGAAACAAATTAAATATTCAAGAGTTTCAAATTAAATATTTCATCATACATTATTGAAACGAAATATTTCTTGTTATACGCGTGTCTGTCTCTTCTCCCTGGTAAGGCCACTATTAATAAATTAATGTTTTCATTATTAAAATTGTATCTTTATATCTGATACATACATATGCTTCAATGTAATTATGTTTTTTTATGATCATCAAACACTTTTCAGACTCTTCGAAACGAGACGAAAGTAAAAGAAATTAAAAGCGAAGTGAAAATGACTTCAAAACGAAAAGCACAAACCTCATAATATCAAAATATAAACGTTCATAAATTTTCATGGTGAAATACAAAAAAAAAGCGAAGAAGGAAAACGAAATGGAAAAACAGAAGTTCATTTAAATTAAATCGTTCATTTATCATTATTTCATCTTTCCAGTGCGGAATGTATTGCCTTTAATATGATGTGAACTTCGGCCTCAATCTTTCATAACCATCCTTCCGATTTGCTCCCCTTTGTGTCTATTAATATTAATAGACACACAGATATTTAATGATTTCTTCTTTAAAAGCATTTTCGCTTCTTTTTTTCCAGTTTATTATTTCTCATTTTCTTCGAATGAGAAACACAAAGAACAAAATAAAGTATTTCCCTTTTATATTTCATCATTTAGATATGAAATAGCGTGAAAAAAAAACTTTTGATAAATCATATTTAAAATCAATGTGATTTGTCGAAGAGCTTCTTGATTTAAAATTACATAATTTTCTTTCGTAAGAAACATTTGTAACTTGTCATGATTTATTTAATAGGTAATTTAATATGTAAATGGCTTTTTCTGCAAAACTTTTAACATCTTTCATTTAATATCTTGTGTTCTTTCTTCTCTTTTATTAAATATGAAATGCAATTCTTTCTGGTTCCATATAGTATTTATATTTCAAACCCTTTTCTCCTTTTAAATCTATAGTTTCGACCGAGAGGGGCAAGAAAATAAAATTTAAAGGATGTAACAATATGAAATTGTTTTCATCCTAATAATGTTTTCATACGTAATGAGACAAGACATGGCGAGGCAGCAAAATGCTATTTGAAATTGAATATCTTTGTTGTTCATATTGTTATTTTCACCCCCACAAAGGTACAGAACTCAAGCAAGAGAAAACATTTAACAAAAGAAAATTCAAACCAGTTGCAGTTTAACAACAAATCCACCCTTAAATTACAGGAAGGCAAAGATAGAAGTAATTCGCTTTATTTCGGAAGGGTTTTAAAACTTCTTTCCACAGAAGTATTTCAAAGGGACTGAGAAATCATAAAATTTTCCGCAACCAGATATTACATGTGTTTTATTGCCCAAAAATTTCTTCCCTTTAGCTTGCGATCCGAGTCTTATATATTTAAAACAACAAAATTTTCTCCTAAGGGATTTTCTCTTCTGTAATCTGAGAATGTCTTGAAAGAAATAAAATCCTAGAAAATGTCGTGTCATTGAAAATTAATTAATTGATAAGGGTCCGTATCGGGATATCTACTTGGATTCTATTTTAATATGTTATATCATTTTTGCTCCATTTGATAGTCTTTGTTGATTTTTTACGAAAAAAAATAGAAATATTATCAATAAATGGGAATAGACATTTTGATATTACATATAAAATTATAAAATACTATTCACTGTTCCAAGAAATGGCAAAAGTAGTTATTTGATACTTCTTTGTTTCTTTAATTATATTCACTTATTATCTATTCTAAACCACAAATATTTACACAATTATTCTATAATTATTTGCAAAGATTTCAAATAAAAGAAATAAAAGTCATCGAGCACCATATCAAAGTTTAAATGAGAAAAAGTAATAAAAAAAATCTTTCGTATCGTATAACAGCTTGTTAAACTCTAGATATACACGAATCGTTTGTAAAGAAATCATTCGCATAACGTATTCACATCCACTCAATATTGTTAGATATTTGTAAAAGTGATTTTCTTTTGTCGGTATCGAGTCCAACAATAGAATACATAGAAGAAAATATACAAAAAAATTAATAAATAGTTGAAAGTCAAAAGAGAAAAGAACACAAAAGCATAATAGAATTTGAATGTTGTACCTTTCTTTGATATTTATTTTCTTCAAGAGTAAACATAATAAAAAAGCCTAATCATTCACTGATTTGAATACATTTAGCTGTCTGCTACTTGCTGCCTATTATTGTACGAATCAACTATGAAGATTATTAAAGATTTAATTCAATATTAGTTCGTTTGATTTATCTCCAGATTTTCTCTAGAATTAAATTTAAAACATGAAATGAATTACTTCAAAATAATACCTAATTTGGCGGTCTCTAAAACGATATGATACGAAGCATTCATTTAAGGTTAGCAACCAACATATCTTTTCTCCCTCTTTCTCCTCTTCTCACTTATTTTTTCTTTCTTTTTTTGTTATAATTCAATGATTATGTGGTTCTTTCAAATTCCACAACTTTTTATTGATTCAATTGTTTTAATTCAAATATGAGATTCACGTTGATCATCATATTTTGAAAGGTACAATTTATAATTGTTGTCTTGAATTGAAAAAACCGTAACGAATTAAGATTCGTTTCGCCATAGAAAAAACCTAATACTTACATATATATAAAAAAAACTTGAATCATCTGTGAGAATCAAAGAATAGAAAGTAAGTCATTTTGAAGGCGAACGTTTTAATTATGTTCGAAGTCTACATTTTCATTCTTTTTTCATGCTTAAGATTAATGCTTAATCGTTTGCTGAACTCACTTGTTCTCACACAACGCGACAAGAAATTGTTTAACAATGCTATTTCAGGAGAGAAGATAATTCGAATAACGAGAACTGAATGGCGCCTGATTAATATGTGTGCAGGCTTCCGATAATACGAGCATGAATCAGAAAATCGCTAAAATTTGATTCTTCTTTAGTCTTATTCCTTTTTTATTTCTTCATGAAATTTGATAAGAATCTTTATCAGGTCTTCTTAATTAATTTGCGGTACCAAAATGATACAAAAGAGTCGCCAGCTGAACATAAGTTAAAATAAAAAAGAACAACGAATTTTTATACAGTGTAAAATCGAATTTTCTTATTCTTGTACATTTTCTGTGATATTATTAATGTGGTGTTTTTTTCTCAACTTTGAAAAAACCAACACAACACCCTCGTAATACAATAGCACTTAATAGGTTAGTTGGTGCAACAATAAAAACCATTATCTATCACTCTTATCAGTAAATTTATGATGACATGTCTGGCAAACAACGATACATTAAATAATATTTTCTTTTACTCGCTTTACTATTTAATCAAGCTAAATACAAACATGCTTTGCCGCATCGAAAATAGAACGAAATAAAACTAAATTAAATGTGGTAGCAAAAACGTTTAGTAAATAATTGCTTTTATGAGTCTTTTACGATCCTAAACTTATGAATGAGAATCTTTCTGAAATCACAAAACGAAATGTTGGTTAAATGAATAATCTCCCACAGTGTTTTATTCTTCTCGTTAAGAATATTGCTGTACACAATTTAGATTTCTCCATACAAGCTTCTTAAATTTTATCTCGTAGATCTCTTTTTCTTTATTTAGATGTAAGTATAAACATTGATCATGTTTAAAGTGTCTTATGTCATAGTTGACAAATAGTTGAATCGTAGCAGACAAAATTTGTCTATTGTTATATCAAAAAAATGTTAAAATAAATGGAAATGCTTATGATTTCAATTAGATGGAATTGACTATTCAACATGCATTATTTCTGCATTCTATTCAACCCTTTTATGATATTCAATTTATAATATAATGACCGGAAAATATTTCTTAAAGAAAACGCCTAGAGGACGGAAAATTTACCCGCTTAAATTGGCAGCAAAAAGGGTCGTGATAGAACTTAATCGAAAACACATATTTTTCTACAATTTTCTAAGATCTCTCAATTTCTTCGAGGGAAATTTATTAACATCATAAATAATATTTATAGTTTTACTTATTATAGAAGAAAGCCGAAACAGAAATCCTTACAGTTTAATTAAGTCGTAATATAATAAAAGGATATGCAAGTGCGAATAGCAAAGTAAAGGAAGGTGGTACAAGCCATCCAGTATAAAATGAACCGTAAATAACTAAATGTGAGGTTATTTCCTTAAATTATAAATGTATATTTAATTGAAACCTGTGCATTCCTTACTCCATTGTTTCTCACACATTTGTATTCTACAACCGCCTTTTACAATGTTGAGACTGTTCAATACAAAAAGAAAGATTTTTATTGACATTAATAATACAACATAATAAAGATTTGTTTGTTCCCTACATAGGAAAGATAATTTTTCATGGATCATTTGCACTTTTAATTTTCACGAATAATTTTTTTTAAATTTGACATTGTAGGCATCTGGTGATAATATTATCAACAAAACTCCTGCTTTATACTGCTTCACATTGCTTCCTCTCTATATTATCTAGAAATTATTAGCGCTATAAAAAATTATTGAGTGAAGTTAAAATAACAACCAAACGACAAAGACCGAAGATGAAAAGAAAACGTTTAACATGAGAGTGAAGTGAATGGAAACAGCACTCGACTACAACATGAAATCTTCCATGAAGTGAAGACTGCAAACCGATAATAAAAAAAATATCAAGATATGATGAAGCGAGAAAAAAACTAATAATAATAAAAATGAAATTCATTGCTCATTTGAGTAGAAAATTAAAAGGAAAAGAAGCTAAAAAATTCAATATTTTTTTTATTTGATTTGATTTCGTAAAATTTTTGCTTTCGGGTTACGCTCTCATTTGTTGTCTTCTTTCAACAGGAAAAATATTTGACATTTCGTTTTCAATTTTCGATTAAAGACCTTTTTGCGTACTTTGTTAGATTTTACGACCTAAGAAACTCTCAGATTATTGCTAGCGGTGAGTTTAGTCTATGCAGTGAATAAATATAAAAAATGGTTGATGCTTGTGACTCGTTGATCTTTTGAAATAAATCATTAACTTTCGACAATTATGCTTCACAAAAGTATCGAAAAAAATGTTAAAAGAATGTCGTAAACAAAGGGATTAACCTTATCTTACACGATATATTTTTTTTTGGCAACAGTGACTCTCTACTATTTTGCAGTTCCAGACCTGGACGACCACCTAAGCGGGGACCAGTAGGCCTATCACTTCCAGCCTCTCATATTGCAAACCACCATCCTCATATAAAAAAACACCGTCTCGATAACGATTATCCTTATGAAAACGGACACATAACTGGTGAGTTGTTTTATTTATTTCTTTAGAAGCAATCCAAGAATCATAAAGCTGCATGCATTTATTTGTTAAATTAATCTGTTATATCGATATGTGGCTCTGAATTTATCGATGAGTTTAGTTCATTATCGAATCAAAGAGTTTCGATGGGAGAATTCATGTTTTTTTCTTGCTTTTTTAAACATTTCTCCGAAAAAGTGAAATATTTCATTCTTAATTGAGTTCAGATTTAAGCCTTGGTTTTACAACATTTGCAACAAATTTGTATATAAAGTAATCAAAACGAATGAATTAACAAAGAACCAGAAAGGAATAAAAATATCACTTTATAATTTACGATTATTTGCCATTGCTTCTGCCATTTGAGCTGAACAGAGTTACCTTGAGAGTTACGTTTCTTTGAGTTTCTTTTTCGTTGTTTTCAGGGGATATGATGATGTTTTACAATGATTCTGGAAATTCATAAATGATGTCATGTTTGTCAGACTTGTCATTTCCTGATGAGAAAAAATATTTTATTTATCAATCATCCAAGTTCAACTGCTTATCAGAATATGACGTTATTGGTACTTTACCAAGGCAAGGCTTTTTGAAAACGAAAAATATTAATATATTCCGAAACAACAAATATATTATTTAAAATGAAATGGAATCATAAAACAAGCCTTTGAAGCAAAAGGGGCAATAACATTCAATAATTTATTGATGCATTTACTTGGAAAAGAATAATTAAATACATTGCAATCATACATTGCACTCATATGAAAGAAGCT
The DNA here is from genome assembly GCA_900005825.1 of Clunio marinus. Classification (NCBI taxonomy): domain Eukaryota; kingdom Metazoa; phylum Arthropoda; class Insecta; order Diptera; family Chironomidae; genus Clunio; species Clunio marinus. The sequence continues at coordinate 1,661,140 of CVRI01000001.1, forward strand.
TTTTACAATGTTATTTAAGCAAATGGCAAACTAAAATCGAATAAAAATGTTGCATAAACGTTTCATTTCGGTGCACCCTTGAGAGTTTAAATTCACAGAAGAGATGTTTTTCTTTTCAACTCGTCATCCAGAAGCTAAAAATATTAATTCATATCGTTCGGTATCTTTACTTGTTCAAAGATCCTTAACATTTTACTGTCTCACTTCAACAAAAGAAATTAAAACAGCAATGGAATAGGTAGATGCTTTAAAGCTTAAACCGCAAAATCTGATCGACAGAGATTTTACCCAGGGTAAAACAAGTATCATTAATTTTAAAATTATTAATCTTGACAATTGATTATCAATTCGTATGATTTTTTTATTTATCATCAATTCAAATCAAAATAAAATTATCGACGATCTTCAAAGACTTAAATGGACCGACTCTGGATATGGTTAGGATTTAAATCTGTACCATTATATTATATTTGGATGTTTTAGAACTTACGGACTAATGCTCATCATATTAAAAAAAATGGAATTATTATTTTTCTTTTAACATTTTCTCCCATTTAGCAAACATCTGCTTCGTATTTCTTGTTTCTTTTGTGCAATAACAAAGGAAATTAAGATATGAAAAAAAAAAGTGTACCATTTCTTAAGTAGTTTGGTAAACGGAAACAATTTCAAGAAGTACTCTTTATTTTTCTTTTACATTTCGAAAGAATAAAATATGGCTCAACATCGTGGCAGTGAAACATTGATTACGGAAACTTCGAGAAGCATTTTGCTTTGCTTTTAAGATTTTTTTCAATCAAATAATTTCTTTGTTTTAACTTCGTTTTTAAGGAAAAAATGTTTCAAAGCAATAATCAGAAACATAATCAAATATGCAGAATATATACATGTAAAATTCATTTAAATAACATCTTAGAATATTTAAATAAAAAAGGATAAACACTTCTCAATTTTGAATGTTCTGTTGCTTTCGGCAACTGACTTGTCTGCAAGTTATATTTAGCATTATAGAAATTCTAAAAAGTCGCTTTTATCAACGATTTTATTTTCGATAATGATCGAGAACCAAACAATTTCCAACATATTGTGGAAAAAAATCACGAGCAACTTCAAATTCAGATAATAGTATTCATTATTCGATTGTATATGATGAAAATCGCGTGACTTACGCAAAATCATATTTGCATTTAAAAATCTTTAATAAAAAAGATAATTTGTTTTAATCTTAAATTCTATTCTTCTTCTACCTGCATATGTTTAGTTTCATAAACTAAACTGCATTTTTTCATTTTAATGATTTCTAGTATTTTAAATATTTAACGAAAAAGAGAAAAGAAAACGAAAGAAGATGGAATAATTTTCGCGCTTTTGACCCTTCGATTGTTTTATAAATTATTCTTTTTTCTATATCAGATTTTGCTACATTTTGGGTCTCTTACCAAAAATAATCAGTCTCAAATTTATTATGTTTCTAATATTTTACTGTAAAAAGTTGTGCACCACTGAAGATTGGTCTATCGAAAATTCAAAATATATCATTTTAAATTGGACAATGCCAGCAATATTACTCGCAAACATTTAATCTTATACCATAAGTATTTAGAAAGAATTTATCTTTTGCATCGCTAAACACATAATTGATTTATCCTCACATTTGCGAAATTGCACAAAGATTATAGTGGTGCCGATAAAAGATGTTTTTAACATTTGCAACAGATTATTAAAAACATATTATTCTTATTGCTTTGTGTCAGCTTATTCGATGATCACAATTCGCTTTTTTTTCTTACACTAAGATTATAAATAAATGTTACGAATGATGAATGCTAATCGTTATAAGTATTTGGTAAAACAATTCAAATTTGATAATTTGACACATTTAGCAAGAAAGAACTGTCTCCTAAGCTGAACTGAGCCTTGGGTAAATTCATTATCGTAATTATTTTTAATATATCTACTCAGCACATTTGCTTTCTGTTTAAAGTAATTTCAAACTCTATCTAAACATATTTCTACTCTTGTCAAAATAATGATTGATGACCTTTTATTTCTTTCACAAGTCACGTTCGCTATTCAAAATTTGACACTATTTTTAATCTTTTTGGATTGAGGTATTTTTCAGGAAGAAAATTAATGCGAATTATTCATAACAGAATTATTTTCATTGAATATTGTATTTTCTAATTTCAAATTAATTCCGTTCTGCGATACTGGAAGGCAGCAATAACTCATGTTTTTCACATAGATCAAATATTATAAAAAATGTCACAATCTGCCTAATGTCTTAGGAACTTTATGAGTTTAGAAAAATAACAGGAAAGTGATCAATCATTTTACAAACAGAAGCTGTAAAAAATCAAACAAAAACTTCAATAATTCCTAAAAAAAGACGAAACATAATCGTTAGAAGTTTTGTTTTTGGACGAAATTATGCGAATCACATATGTGCAGCACATTTTCTCTTATTCATCTCAACTTTGATTTTAGACGTCGAGGATGACAAATTATTTTTGTTTGAAAGTCGTTGACGTGTCATGACAATAACGGATTGTTCAAGGATTTTCCTGTGCTTTTTTTATTGTTTTTTTTGTTCATTTCAATACGCATGGAGAATATCGCTTTTTTCCATTTGAAAATTGAGTTGGAATATATGTTTCGACATGAATTCAATTAACTTTCTGTTCCCTATATTTTTTACTCAATGTAAATAGATATTTCCCGCTTGGATAAATCTCCATTATTGGCTAACGGCTACAATGCCCCGCCAACACATCTCAATCATATTCCATTTATGCAAATGGGACATCACAGTGCATCAATGATGAACCCTGGAATACCTCCACACATTCGGCCCGAAAACGCAATAATGAAAAGTCATCAAAATTTGTCAGGAATGGAAGCAATAACAAGGTAATTTAAACTCAGTTTGTTATTTTTACATTAACCAATAAACTTCGTTTAGATCGGGAATTTGGGAAAATTGTCGAGCAGCTTACGAAGATATTGTGAAGCATTTAGAAAGGTATGTATAATTTTAGCTTCTGTTGTCTCTTACATCCACCCACTTGATATCGTTTCAGCTTCCCTTCTACCATATTTATTGTAATGATCATTTATTTTATTCTTTCTGAGCTCACGCCACAAACATATTTTTATTGGAAACCATTTATCATTAGTCTTGAGATTAGAAACAAAGTCACGATGTTTTCACTGTTATCTTTGCAAACCATATCTCAAGTTTATTTTATGCAAGTTTGATGACGTCCTTAGAAAATCGTTTGTCATAAAATTCAAAAAGAAAAAAGTAATAATGGTTTTAAAATATTTTCCTTCTTTCACCCTAACATCGAAAGAAAAAACCGAAATTCAACGTAATTTTCCGGGATATTCCTTCTATCCTGCTAACATCAGCATAAACAAATTTTATGTAAATTATATTCTCAATCCAATGTACTATTGGTAAATGCTCTCTTTTATCCACTTTTCCATAGAAATCTTTGAACGATGATTTTTAAAAACGAATAACGACAAGTGTGGGCACAGATATGAAGTCAAATACTCAAGTGTTGAACATTTTCCTTCTTCATAACTAAAATCTAAATGATAAATGGATTTGGTGAACGATTTCTGAAGAGTTTTCATTTTCTATTTACTCAATATTTGTTACGAACCATGCAATTTTAAAGTTTATTTTTTATTCCTTGTGTTTGAAACACGATTGACGGCAATAAAATTAAGAGAAGGGCGCGTATAAATTTATATATGTATATGCAAAAAAGCAACAAATTTGATTTTTCATCTTTTCGACACACACCAAAATTTATCTGTCGTTTACGAGCAGTTCAAGATTGATTGGATTTGATGTTGTTTTATGCAAAGTATTTGAGAAATTATAATGTAATAGCTCACCATCTGTCATATTTTTCATATCTTTTGTTCATTTCTCTTGTCATCATGAAGGAGATATTAAGGCAGGAAATAAAATGTAATTTTATTGTAACATTTTGAAAGCTAATGATCGGAAAAACACTCAAATAATTTGAGAGAAGAATATGAATCTGTAACGTGTAATTTAATTGTCATTGACAGATTACGAGATGAAAGGGGTGACGAAGAACGAAATAGTGATGTTGACGGCAAAGTTCGAAGTCAATCACCAAGAGCTTCATCCAACGGCCACAGCCCAGTACTGAATTTATCCAAATCTGGAAATGGTCGAAATAGTACCGGTGCATCAAGTGACAGAAGTGATTTGAATTCACCTAATATTTCAATAAGAGAAGAAGAAGATAACATCAGTGAAGGAAATGTTTCAGAAGTCGATGAGACAAACGACAAAGAAGACGATGGTTCGTATAACACAAATTTATTAAAATCCTTTTCAGAGTAACATGATATGTTCGACTTTAATTGTGGATCATCATTTTCAAAAAAAAAACTCGTGACTTTTCTCAATAATTTAATTTAAACTAAATTGATTTTGACATTTCTTTAGCTTGTTCTCCTTTTGTCTTTTTCTCTCTTTCTATTTTTTGGTTTACCCCTGCGCATGTTTTTATTTTATTTCAATCAAAACCAACTCTTTATTCAACCGCGAATCCTAAAATTACATGCATAAATAGTTGTGGATTTTTTTTCGGAATATTCTTTCATATTCATAATTTATGGTTGCATGTGACATGACCCAGTAGCATAAAATAAATAAAACTAGCTGGATACATCGAAGAACATGAAAATCATTTTTAAGAATTTCTGAATTCAAAACAAAATTTTAAATTTGCTAAAATATTATACTTAAGAACGAAATGTTTTCCAGACCTTAGTGATACGGAACATCCTAATACAACGCCACCTCCGGTTACAAATTCTGAATTAGATTCACGACAGCAAGCATTAAACTACTCAACGTTAACAGCAGCAACAGCAGCTAATGTTCCCAATGGTGAACCAGATTCGAGCTTATCATCGACCGAAACACTTCTTAGAAATATTCAAGGTTTACTAAAAGTTGCTGCAGATAATGCAAGACAACAGGAGCGTCAGATAAACTTTGAAAAAGGTAAGCTGATGAGATTTAATTCAAATAACCTTTTAGTGTACTCTTGTTCGTTATTCAAAAGTCAATCTTTTCAAGTACAAGAATAAAAGCATAAAATAAATCCGACTGATAGTGTTGTAAATATTTAAACACAAATAAAATATAAATTTCCATTTCCATTTAAGTGATAACAATGACAGAATACTTTATTGGTTTTTTTATTTATTTTTGTATCTAATCCATTATGAACAGAAAGTATTAAATAAGTTTTCGCGTTATCTATGAAAACTGAATGTTTGAAAGGTGCTGAGTGTTAATTGATTATTATTAAATATAACATGTGTTTCTGACATTCCTATGGTATATAAACATAACCTGGTGAATATAATCGAACAATAAAATACATCTTTGGGTTAGGTAGGAGACTATTAATTACACCTGTTAGATTAATGACTTCTAATGTACAATACACAATATTTTTTAACTAATATAAACTAATTCTAGAGATACTAAGATATAATTCAATTTTTTCGATCGTCGTTCTTTGTCAAACAGTACTCGAATTTCGATTTCTATTCACAAACTTGAATTCTAAGTTTTGATCTTAAATAGTTTTGGTCTTTCGATTGATTTTAAGATTTTATTGATTTGATATTTGATATTTAAGTTTCCAGCTTACATAAAAATACATGCCAGGATACAAATTAATCTTGAAATTATTCAACTAGACAATAACTACTTTCAATATATATTTACAGAAATTTCTCGTAATAAAATGATGTTGAATGAAAAAAGCCAATAAATTGATAATTGTGGAATGGTTTTTAATATTAAATTCCTTTGAATTTCTGCCTCTTCGGACATTTACTGGAAAATGCCGACTACTCGTAATGTTAAAATGAAATAAATTCAATAACAATTGAAGTATGTTTTGAGAGAAGCAAAAACGATAAAGAAGGAAAAAGGAAAACATATTTAAGTGGTTTCAGCTTTTAAATATTTTTAAAAATTGATAACATTCTTGAGAATTATTCTAAGAAACACTTTTTAATGCTCTGGCCATTCAGTCAGTATTAAATATTTCTTTACAATTCTTATCTACTATCTTTAAAAAATCATCCTCAAATTGTTATCAATATTAGATATTTTAAATATTCTTCGCTGTCATCAATGTTCATTGTGACGAAATTAATTATTAACGCACTTTGATAATTCTATATACATATACGTAACACTAAGGAGGGGAAAAGCTTTATCATCACAATCAAAATATTAAAGTGATATGTGCCAAAGCTACAGTTCATCAAGTAAAATCGATTATAATTTATAATAAAAATGCCTATTTTACTGCAGTTCTTTCGATTGATCACCATTGAGCTTCTTTAAATGCCTTGCGGCGAAAAATGTCTTTTTTGCTTCTTATAATTTCTCACTCTTTTGATTCTGTTTGTTGTGCTTATAAAAATATATTAAATTTAAAATAAAACTTTTCCCTTCGCTTCATAAAAGTACTTCTAGATATTCTTATGTTCCACAATCGTAAGTTAAAATAGATACATATAAAAAATGAAATTTAAATCTTATTTAAATAAAATATGAACAATTATGCTCTGCACATCCCATTTCTCAATTATTATGCGGTGAAAGAGCCTCAACTGAAATCAAGATGTAATCTTCTCTTCAGAAAAAAACGACTCAGAAGGATGTTCAAAACTGCCGTCGGAAATGTTTTGAGACGAAAATTTTTTTACATTTTTCCAGCACACTTACTGACTGCTTTTTTGCATTTCTTTTTTTTTGAGATTGAGCAAAGCGTTTAGGTTAGAAAAATAATTGTTGTTTTCCTTCGCAGTTCTCTTTACATCTTATACATTTAATGTTTACTTTCTTGATTTTATTTCACCTCGAGGTGTTTCGAATAACTTTTTCTCCTCTTTTTATCCGTGTTTACCAAATTTTGCAAGACGAGAAATGTTAAAATAAAATGTAAAGAGTTTCCTTTGCAATACATTGCAAAAGAAAGACTTTAAATGAAAGGAACCATGAAAATAAATTAAATGAGGCCCTTCTAATTATAATTTTATTATATCTAGAAGTCATAACTAGCTTTCCTACTTTTCATACCCATTCCCTTTAACTGACGAAAGTTCTTCAATAATCTTGAACCAAATAATATTATTTTAATGTTGTTACCCATTTCCAGATCGAGTTCTAACAAAATATTTACCTAATGTGTATTTAAATGTTTTTCTACAGTGAATATTAAATTTTGTTGAGCTCAACAGCCGAAATAAAAGGAATGAGAACTTCTCGACACTGTGAGGATATAATACAAAAACCTTTCAGACCTTTTCGCTGTGGGCACTTTCATAAGAATTAATTGAATTAGTCAAGCGTAAACGAATTAATCTTTAAATATTATTATAGACTTCTTCGCCCCCTGACTTACTTATTGTTATTCATTTTTCAAACCATTTAAAGATTTCATTTGGTAACATTCGCTGCCAATATATATGATTATCAACATGGGATAAGTATTGCGATGAAACTTTTTGTTTGCTAATAGGTTCTTGTAATATTTCCTTTTGCAATAAGAAAAAATCGAGGGAATATTTCAGAAAAGAAATTCTTTCGTTTCTGATTAAATTTATAAAACGATAATCCATTGTTTTCAAAGATAATTATCTTCAACATTAAAATGTTTTCGTACGTTCTACTGTTCTTTCCTCGCCTTAGTTTTACTTAAACAACAACAAAGATAATCGCAAACGAGCGAGCGAAATTTCTCAGAAATGACTCATGCTACCTAATTCCTCTCCTTCCTTTTCAAATCTCAGTGCTTTTGTTTGTATTTTTTTTCACGCGGCAAGCTTCTTGCAGATAAAGATATATCTACTAGGTTTTGATTTTTACATTTTCATTTCAGGATGAAAAATAATTGTCTTTATCTTATTTGTATTTACATTCCTTTGTTTTTTGTTTTGTTTGCGGTTTATCTAATTACGAAAAATAAAGATCTGTATTTGAACAAAAGTTTCAGGTTGTTTTTTAAATTGTCGCCACAGTAAATAAAGATGTTTCTTTCTTTTTTTCTTCCGAGAAGCGAAAGTCAATAAATTCGTACAACCTGTGAGAATTTCAAAACTGATTTGATTGACCTTCTTTAAAAATCGATATCAAGAATCGTTTAACGTGACCCATAATTTGATCAATTTTCATTCTTTCAGTCTGTGCTACGAAGGGTTTGATGATGAAACCAAATATTGATCTCTCGATCGTCGGAATAAAATTGAAATGAATTTTTAATTTGAAAACTTATAAGCTATTCATAAAATAACTATAATTAAACTAATTTTTTAAAGTCTGCAAAACGTTTCTACGATCGCGAAATTACCGTCGGAAATTTTTCTCCAGAATTAAATTATTTTAGTGTGTCTATATGAGAAATTCAAATTGCAACGCTTCTAATAATAAATTTAATTAAATCTATTTAAAGCTGAGCTAAAGATGGATGTGCTTCGCGAGAGAGAAGTGAAGGATTCTTTAGAACGACAATTCACCGAGGAACAGAAACTAAGAAGTGAGTAATATAAATCACGAAGAGACAAAATATGTAAATGTTTAATTTCAATTTGTCACGTGCCCCATACACGCGTCTGAATCATACCTTGCTTCATGACTATGAAAAAAGTCAAAACTATAAAAAATCTATAATCGTCACCTTTCCTGTTATTTGCCACACAACAAACTAAGTAAATTGTTTCCAATGGGTAAAATAGGTGCCAGGCAATTTACCTTTCAACAAGAACGCTTGCTACCTTTTATTTCATTTGCTTCGATTATATATTGGAAAATTGATTTGAATGCACATTATGAATTCGCCTTATTGTTGCATGAATCAGTTTTTAACGGCTGAAGAAAAAATATCGATTCCGTAAAGCTTACAAAAATAGTAATAAAATTTCTTTTGACTTACAAATCAACCTCATTTATGGAATATACACTGTTTAGAAAACATAGAGTTTCACTTTATATAAGTATTTCTGAATTGTTCATCTCTAGTTTTCATTTCTTCTGAATGAATAAAAGATATTTAATGCAACAAGTATCCAAAAATAATTTCTCTTCATTTTCCTTGCCACCTACACATTTATCCCTAAAATTCAGAAATCCATGCACAATGCCCAATGAAAAAAGATTCACATTATAAAATTTCCCAAGCTTATTTCTACCAAGATGATTATCACAAGTAAATAAGTATGAAGTTTATTGTCTGTGTTACTTTGATAAGCCTTCATGATAACTCATCATAATTGAAAATAAAAATAATTAAAAATAAAAATACGGAAGCTTCAAAATGGGGAATCAAAATACATATTTAAATCCTTTAGGATTTTTCTCATCTTTCAACAATCCTAAAGGGTAAACCATTCAAAAGAGGATTTTGTTTGTGTGCTTGTTTATTTTAAAACCTTTCCTCGCTCCATTGGCTCTTCTAAATAGTAGCCAAAACTTTAAAACTAATTAAGATTCTCGAGATATAAATAATTGAAAAGTGTTGTGAAAAACTTTACGATGTATGAAATCAAATAGATGTAAATTTAGTAGTGTAGATATCAAAAAATGACATACTTAATATAAAAAATACATCAAAATCAAAATGTTACATTTCAGAAAGCAAATGTGTACACATGCATATGTACATCTTCGTCTTTTTCAATTTCATTACTTCGAATTCCATTTCAAGATAAATTTCTGGACAATTCATCAATACTTATAAACGTTGCTTCATCCCATACAATGAAATCAATAGATGATGCAGAAAGCATATTTAAGCACGGCTTTTTGATGGACGCCTCTCGCTTGAAGAATTAATGTTACAAAAGAATCAAAGAAAAAAAGCAATCAAAACATAATGATATGCGTTGAAAACATTTCCCTTTTTTGCAATTTTTTTTGGTTATTTTTTCATTACAGTTTTTAAGAAACGTGGTTTGGAGAAACGAATCACAGAAATATGAGAGAAAAACATGAAGTATTCAATCTACAAACATAAAGTAAAAAAATACATGAATTGTTAATAAAACTGCCATAAATGGAGTCAACAACAAAAGAAAATATTCTTTGTATTCTCTATAATCATATTTAATAATATATTGTTGCAATTGCCAATAAATATTTTAGCAAAGCATATCAACACAAAACAAAAAAAAACTAACTAAAAGAAAATGCTAATTTTGTTAAATTATGCAGAATGCAGCAATATGGATTTTTCAATATGGAAGGCTAATGGCGAATTCGAAGGTTCTTCCCTGCTTTTGAAGAAGTATTTTTATATATACAGGGCATTAACTCTTGAAATACGAAAACTTAAATGAGAAATATGAGTTCAACATAAATTGCAAAAACCATTTTGCACGAAAGCTCCTAAAATGCATGTAGGATCTATCTACATTCAACTCCATTAAGTTTTTTTTTAAATATAATCAGCAATAATTTCACAACTGTTGAGAGACAGAGTCTAGTCGATGGAAGTTATATTTTTAAATATATACGAAAAATAATAAAATATGAAGATGTAAAATGGTAAAAACAGTACGAGTATCAACGAGAAATGTCTGTTTTATTAAAATATTTTTAATTGGAGCATTCATAAATTTGTTTATAAAATTTTATATAACAAAACTTTCAAACAACTTCATACCTTTATGATTGAAAAAGTATCCAATTCCTATCTTCACATGATTTAAATTTTAAAATCATCATTTCTCACTTGAAACGTTATGATTCTTACTCACGAAATAAAAACAAATATTAGGTTCAATTAAATATTTATTCTCTAATACCTTTTATAATAAAACGCACGAAATTGAATCAGGAGCTTATAATTAATTGAATAGAACAATAAAATTGAAAAAAAGTTTCGTTATTAAGAATGAATAAAAATGCACAAACGTTGAATGCGATGAAGCATGTTATGATTTCTTTTATATTTCTCATTTCCCTTCCTCGAAGATTCTATCCTTATATCCATATACATTTCGAGAGTTCAATTCCTAGGCTGAAATGAATCGTGTACGTTCACTTATCACTTATATTGATATTCCCCGCTGATTAACCTTTCAAATTCAATTATTTATATACATTATGATTCTAGTTCAATTTTCGTTCGTGTTCATTGTATATAGAAATAAATCAATTTCCTCAATCTTAACTGCAAGTGTTTCGTTTTCAATCATTGCTTTTGCCTTTATTTGCTATTAGAATTATTGGATTCTCACTGAGATAATAAAAAGATTGTTTTTGTTTTAAATCTTGCAGTTTTATACCAGAAACGTTACAAACGAGAGCGACGACTTCGAACAAAATTGCAGCAACAAATGGAAAATGAGTTTAAAAAACGAACTCAAATCGAAGAGATTCTTAAAGCATCGGGTGCTCCCGCTGAAGCACTACGAATTCTTACAGGTAATTATTGCATATGATAGAAAGAAAGAACTTCAATTCTTTTGCATCTAAGAAGTTGACGGTAATTTAATATTTAATGAGCAAGTTTCACAGCAATTCTTAAAATTTTCTTATGCTTCTGACATTTCAAATAATTCTGCCAGCAGCTATAGGTAACGTTGAACTCGTTGATATAAAGGGTTAAAATTCTTTTAATTCTTGATACGTTTATTAAATGTTAAAATAACATGAAGGCTGCCACAATTTTTCCTATACATCATCTCGATGTTGAAGATGAAATTTTTTATCCTCACAGTGACATTGGATGTCGTCAACTTTGTAATTTTCTTCTATTTGTGATTTAGATTCTCGCAAAATGCCATGAACATAAAAATGTTTAACGAAATTTTTTTCTTCTTTTTTTCTTGATACAGAAAACAATAACACGACCACCAGTAACAACAACCATTCTTCATCTAATGAACATGAGTCTGCTCACAAAGGTCGAGATAATGAACGCGATATCGAAAAAGATTGTAGTCGCGTCAATAAAGAACGTGAAAAAATTGTATCTAGTGATCGAAAAGCTAACAGCACAAGCCCTAAGCGTCCAACAAGCCGTGAATTTCCCGCAGAACTAGAGAAAAATTGGAATTACCCTCCAGGGTTAGACAATATCATGGCAACAGGAGCATTCTGGCAAAACTACTCAGGTAAGCGCAACAGATAAACTGAACAACAGCAAAATATTTATTCCAGCCATTAACTCACAAAAACGAGAAACGAATCGGCAAATACAAAAAAGCCAATATGAAAAGTAAATTCTCTTGATAAAAACGAAGCACAACAAAAACAATTGTTGCGTGAAATTGAATCAACTCTCAATTTTCATATTCTTGATGTTGAATAAAAGTGAAGAAAGAAAAAAAGAAGTGAAAGCAAATAAAAAATATTCTTTTCAACGGGAATGCTTTTCCTTGCCTTTATTCTATTTCCTTCCACCCTCATACACACTTTCACCATGCGAATAAATACGTTTTCCGATCGCATTCACTGATACAAAAATATAAATTTAACCTTCAGGGTGCTCTTTTGCCAAGCAAACATAAACGATTCCAAAAAAAATTATCATGATAACGCAAAATATGATGATGGAAAATCCTTCTACACTGAATCGTTTCTTCGTTGCTCTCCCCAATAAAATAAGTAAAAAAAAGCGAATCCAGTATTTCGCGATGAATAAAGAAAATACAAAACAGGATGAAATTGGATTATCGTTATAAAAAAAACATTTTCTTTCTTTCACCGTTTGTTGAAGATGGAAAGAATAAAAAATAATGTTAAATAACAAAAAAAAAATCCATTTGAAATGCATTATACGCTCTTTAATTCTAAGCTAAATCAAGAAAAAAAAAAGAATTAAAATTCAGAAATATCATGCTTGAAGACATAACGACTTTTCCTTCTCGTGGCTGATTATTGGATTTACGCGGCATAAAGATGTACTTTATATGACGTTGATTCCTTCAAGCGAATCAATAGAAATGAAATTTAAGTGATGACTTTATCATATTTATTTTTTGAACTTCTCTTTTTTTGTGTTGTTTAGAAATCATGATTTTGTATTTAGTGAGAAATACTTTTGGATAAGATATATAATTAACCCTGATGGCAATGCAACAAATTAATATGTAAGGTAGTTATTATAATATTCATCTTCTATTTTATCAACAGAATCTATTGCAAAAGAAATGGAACTTGAACGGAAGAATCGGCAAACGACTGAGAATGACGTGAAAGGTCCACTTCAAGAGCGGCCGAACTACTATAAAAACTCAATGTTGTATACCAGTGCTACGTAAATGTGATCTAAATTAGAATTTTCCAAAGAATTCTTTTTCCTTGTGTAACATTTTATAAAAAGAGGATCCAACTTATCGAGGAACATTCATCTCAACAATTTCCATTATTCTGACGAAAAAAGTATCAATTGACACATTTAATTTACACCTGTCTTCATTATATAGAAAAATAGAATAAAATACTTTGAGCTTTATTATCATTTTTTTTTTAATATAAACTTTCAGTAATATTTTATTGCTCTAGTAGCTTCGTTTTGAGCATAGCTAAATAAATTATGAGCACAAATGTATACTTATATTGATTTTTGACTTTTTTCTTAATTATCTTGATTAATTTAAAATTAAAATTCTCTCATTGTTTTCACGTACTTAGATGAGAAATAAAAACAAAATTTTAGATGTGCTAAAATTTTTAAATTTACATGCAATAATTTTTGTTTTAAATTGCCATAAATTTAATAAATAAATACTAAGCTAACAGTATAGAATAATAAGTTTTACGAAATAATATAAAAAATGAGAGCGAGGTTAAGCGAAGTAAATTTTAAAAACACTACCTACCTAGTTAAGAAACAAATATAACAACTAAATTTGAGCACAAACAATATAGAAACAAACTCAATTGTGCTCAATAATTTTTTAAATAAATTTTGTTTAATTAGTGGTAACAAGTGTGAACAGTTTGATTAACAATATTTTGTTTTTCAATCTGTTTATCACATAGTTACTGACGGAATACGTTGTATAGAATATTTCCAAACCTTATCGAAAACAACCAAACTATTGTTAACCTTTATGTTTCTATGTTAATTTTTAATTCATCTATCAAACCTTCAAGAGCATACTGTTTCTAAGATTTTGATAACAAAAAGGATAAATATGTAATTCAGCGCAAATATTGTTTGCAAAATCGGAAAAGATTTCGTAAAAATAAATATTACTAAAGGAAAATCTAAATTTTAAATTGAGAACAAACATAATTTCTATTTATTTCAGGTTTACTGATAAAAATTTAGTCAGGTAGGTAATTGTAATTCTCCCAGCTTAAATTTTCAAATATAAATTATAAATTACCGAAAGTCGGCCCCAACAATAAATATCGTGCAAAAGCCCGATATTTAAAACTCCGGCAGTTATAGAATTTCTAGACGAACAGTATTAGTAAAAATCTAACTCCAATAAGGGGCCACTTTGTGTGAAAAGTTTCTGGAATATCGAAGGTGGAAACATTATACAAAGTGGCCCCTTATTGGAGTTAGATTTTTACTAATACTGTTCGTCTAGAAATTCTATAACTGCCGGAGTTTTAAATATCGGGCTTTTGCACGACATTTATTGTTGGGGCCGACTTTCGGTAACAGACTTTTTTTTTCTTCGCAATGTTTTTTTTTTTTCGCTGGGAATGTTTTTTTTTTCGCTCTGAAAAGGAACATTTTGTATGGCAGGTACCCGAAATAGGAAAGGTACGAACCCCATAACTTGATAGAAAAATTCTATTCGTATTTAAAACATATTGGTAAAGAAATTTTACAAATCGGTCAAGAAATGTGGAAATGGCAGTGTTTACACGGCTACATCCATCCATCCCCACAGACCCGAAGGCGGACACAATTTTTTTTTTCGTTTTTTTCCACTTTTCTCGACGTTTCAAGCCATTTTAAGTGTAACTAAGCAAAGAAATTTTTTTGAAATTTTTGGGCAAATCCAATACGGTGGCCCGTCACCCTAGGGTGGGGCCTCCGTAAATTGATTCTTAAACAACTCCTAATACTCTTTTTCTTAATTAACCGTACTAAATAAACTTTAGAATATGTATATCTACAATCTACTTTGATTGACACTTTTGGTTTAATTTCAGATTATAAATAAATGAAAAATACCATGTTCTGATAATTACTTCTTTGTTCTTTCTTGAATATCTTGCAACAAAGTTTAAATTATGTAGGTACTAAACAAATGCAAAAGCAAAAAAAGTAAATTTCTTGAAACAAGTCAAATCTAGTTCCTGATTTCTGATTATCTACTTTAATTCCACAATGTAGATATTTTGATAGTATCTATATAAAAAATATGAAGTAAGAATAAGATCTGAATAGAATGAAGATATTTTAAACAACCGCCACTGCCTCTGAATACTTTTTCATGGTTATCATCACTCATATTTATTTATATTTTCCCAAGATTAACAATAAAAGAAGAAACAGAAAAAAAATTCACTTTTACTTAACGAGGAAAAAGAAAAGCTCAAAATCGGGTTGTTGCTTGCTCTTTCCTTGTTGTAAATTTGCTTATTTTATGCCGTGATTATTGTATTTTACTCGAACCCATCAACAACATAATAACAGAAGAAAAGCAAAAGAACATAATCATTTTCATTTCATTTAGAATTAACCCCATTACATTTCCACTTCCACTCCCTAGTTTTCCTCCCAACCCCCATTTCACATTCTTCACGGGCATGAGTTTGTTCTAGATTTAATTTTGATTTAAAATCAAATACTTTCGCAATCAAGAACAAACTCCCCCAAAGAACTGCTACGTTACGCAGCTTGATATTTTCTTAAATGAATTTCAAATGTGTTTAAGAGTAAGAGAGTAAAAGGATTCAAATTTAATTTGGTTTACAGCCAAAATTTATGCAATATCATATGAAAGGAATAAGATGTGAGATACTATCTTAACTGCAGATCAAATCATGATAACCCAGAACATTGAAATTTAATTACACATATTTGCATACTTATAACTTTCAAAATAAAGAACGTACATATACTTATTTGTATAGTATCTTTGCTAGTTTTATAATACTAAATGGGAAAGTTCAATTTAAATAGGCAAATTTTTTAAAGAAATTTAATTTTTAACAAATTATGCATATTTTATTTCCTTTCTTATACCTTAAAATATATTTAGAAATTTTGAAGTTCGAGTGAAAATGACATATCTTAATAAAGTTGCATTTTTGGCACCACCATCATTAATATTAATTAGCAATGGATTAATCACTACCATGGAAAATAGAAAAAAAATTGACAAGATAAAAAATTGTTGGAATCCTTTTTTCTTTCATTTTCTTTGACTTTACCTTCATTAGCGTGAGTTGATTTCTTCCTCCTTAAAAAAGATATGCAAATTAGTCTTCTTATCAACCGTTTCTGTTTGATTGATTTGCTCTAGAATGAAATTAAAAAAAACGTTCATTATTGCTTTTGTAGTATAGGAGAGGCTGATTGCATTGAAGAAAGATCTTATATGGTTTGAGCTATTTAGGATTTAATTTCAAATCAATAAAAGGCAAAAAAAAATATTTTTTCTCTTGTGCCTATCTCAGATTCAATCTACCAAATGGAAGAAAAGGTTCTGACATCTTGTGTTTATTCTGATAACATTTCTTGCTCGATGATTGATTGAGACTACAAATAAATAAATCATATTCCTTCTCACTCATGTTTATCGTGGAAAATAGAAATATTTTACACCCCTTTCCAAACTCGACTTTTCGTAAGCGTTACGTAAACAAATTTTTACCAATTCATTCAGTTTTCAGATTAAATCCTTCTTAGCAGTGACTATGTCGTTTTAAAGAGTGACTAAATTCATGGGATTGCAGATGATATGTACAAAGTATATTTTTTATTTCATTACTTTTCTCTAATTATTTCTCAATCAGATGGGACTGGCCAAATAAAACTAAATTTAAGAATTAGACTTTAAGCAAGGCATTAAAGAGTTTTAGTAACATCATCAATCAAATGAGAAGTATAAATATAATATAAAAGAAAATACATACACATAAAAGTAACTGTATATTTTTTAATTACTTATTAACGTTACAAATTCTAAATTGTTTACGATATGTTAGATTGACAATATAGATTTTCTAACATATAATTAATAATTGAAAAATCTTTTAAGGACGAGAATTCGAATTGAGATATGATAAATTTTGTCATACACAGTATTGCATATCATATACAATATAACTTAACTCTTTTGTTGCATAAAATATTCATTCAATTGGAATTCCTTTTTTCATTTGGTATCAGATATCGTTCGCATAATTTTAATTATGAATTCACAATATGCATACAATATGACATGAAACAATATCAAATGATGCATCCATATTTTTTGGAAGGAAGTTTAAGTGACCAAACTCTTATTTATACATACTAAAAAGAAGCAAAGGAAGCTAAAGATTTTTTTATTCTGTCTTGTCTGATTATTTGATTCTTTGTTGGTATCAAGTTTCCATTTCGATCGAATGATGTTTTGTTATTCGAAAAACGTTCAGACAAAGAAAATCCTGCCGGCGATTTTACCAAAACATGTATCATTAAAATTGAAATGGTGTTGTCTTGAAATTACTCTCTTGAAATCGATTCAGGAATATATACATATATATATCCCAATACTCAGTTGCAAGTTGCAAACATGCAGATATTTTCTCTACGGTTTAAAATTATTGATACTTGGAACATACAAAAATAAAATATAACAACATCTATAGCTTTTACTTTAAAACTTAAAAAAATGAAAAAGAAGACGAACACCAAAAAATTCATTTGCCTTCAAGAAACACATTAAATTAAAATTCATTTTTAAGCAAGCTATCAAGGAATCAATCATTTGATATAAATATATGAGATGAAGTAAAATGAAAGCTATATGTAGCTTCTTCTCTGTTCTAAATTCGAGTAATTTTTTAAATATTTCATGTAAAATGAATAAGAGTGTTTTATTCATTTACAAATTAAAATTCATCAAGGAAAACATGTCTTACTAAACTAACGATGAATGTAGCATTATTCCATAGTTTACTTAATAATAGACCTTAAAAGATATCAGAAAAACAGAAAACAAAAAAAGGTCTCCTGGGAAGCATTATGGCAAATGCAAGGAAATCTCTTTAGGTAATCGCAGATATAAATGGATGACATTTGGAAATCCATCAAAATCTACCCTTCAACATGTGAAATTTCTACACTACGATTTGTGAGTGATGACGATACTTGATGAAAAGGTTTATTTAAAATAGAGAAATAGGGATATTTTTTAAAAAAAAAATAATAAATTTGAAATTTCTTGCTATCGTGATTTTAAATGAAAATTGAAACTTGTTGAATTATTGTTACCGAAAATGTAGGAAACCTGTAATGAATGCTACATGCAAAGGGGACAATCATATTAAGCCAATTTTACAACAAATCAAAAGCAAAAGCAACAGGAAAATAAATCAATATACAAACAGGCTAATGATACGGTTTGAAATGAACCAAGTTTCACTTCAAATGAAAAGTGATTTAATTATACTACCATTTATTTTCATCAAATCTCGTGAAATTCAATTTCCTGTCCAACTAAAAACAAGAAGAAAATTCCATGAATTTATTTTCTTCCCTTTGCTAAAAAATTGAATTTACTTTTTGCTATGTTTGAGATTTAAATTAACTTTGCAACCGTGTCCGTAGAATTCAGGATTCTTTTTTTTCTCCTTAATTAATTTGATATTGAGCTAAGAAAAAAATTAAGAATTTATTTTAATAAACAAAGTTTATCTTAGATAATTTTTTGTTCAAATATTCAATCTTGCTTTAGAAGATGAATTCTTGTTTACATTCTTCGTTTTATCTTCATAAATTTTGCAAAATATCTATCTCTCAAGACGCTCTGCCTCATTAACCCGGTTGAGATATAAATGTAATCCTTGATAGCAATTATTGTTGAAATACTCCAATTAGTCATAATCCATTAGCACTCAAACATTTCATCCGTTAAAAATAATCATGAATTTTATAACAATATTTTGGTAACAACTTATTCCAAGTATTACCGAACTTTTTCACAGATTCAATTAAGGCCATCCTAAGTTTTCCATTAAAATCACTGTGAAATGATGATTCCAAAGTAAACCATTATTTATTTACAACAATTAAATTCAATTTGTTAAAAAATTTGTTCATCAAGAGATTCTCAAGTTTTTAATATTTATGTTACAAGGGGAGTGAATGATATCCGAAAAACTGAAACATTCGACTCATTTTAATGATCATACGAAAATTATATTACATCGAACATCTTACATAAATATAAAAAATTTCATATTAAGAAATTTCTTTATCAAGGAATTTCTACATTTGCTATCTATAAAAGTATTCAAACTTAAATAAGTAGTTTATGATAATAAATAGGAATGTTATACGTCACTTGTTAATACATCCTAGACTGATTATTACTTAAGCAAAATATCTTATAGAAATATAAATTCGGGTTTAATCATAAATTTTCCTTCTTAAACGTTATGTTCATTAAATCTTCTCCTTCATCTTTGAATAATTAATTTTCTTTATGTATTGATCATTTATGCGGAATTAATTGAAAATTTTAACAGTTTGAAGGTGGAGAGATGGCAACAGCGCAGAGAAAAAGTTGATTACAAATAAATTATGACTCGAATTTAATTGAACTTTCTGTAACCCCTTTTAACTGTTGGCGCTGTCTCTCAGACTCAATATTATTCAATAACATCCTGAAAACGTGTAAATTTTTTAGGGTTGATTTCTAAATGCATATAGCACACGTTTCGAAATATATATTAGATATCTGTAAGTCCAAGTGAGCCGATGGCTTGACCCTCTCCTAATATCCATCAATTTATAGCTCAAATGCCTGTGAAATTTTTCTGTCCCGGAATTGGAAAATCAACGAGAGAATTGTTTTTCTATTGAGATGTTAGTGATTTTGGACAGCGATTTAAGTGAGGGTGGAGGGATATAAAAACATAATTTATTGTATTTCGTAAATCATCATTCGTTCTCGTATGTTGAACATGCTGGTGAAAAATATTTTTTTATTGACGATAATTTTGTTTGTCCGGTTGTCGGTTTTCTTTATTTTATTTCTTTTTTTTGTGGGTAGTAATATCAAACATCCTTCCTCCGACATCAACTTTTCGCAATCAATTACCAGCATGAGATAAAATCCTGTTTCGTTTTGAAACCGCACTGAGGCGCGTGTAAGCTCGTAAAAGAAAATATAATTAGATAACTCTAACTGAGAGAAAGAAGCCATAAACAATATTTTCTTTGAGATGCTTCAAAACTAAATTCATGTACGAAATATCAAATATCCTCAATTTGTAAAAAGATGCACCGAATCCTGCATGATTCAAAATTTAATATGTATTTTTAATTCATAATTATGAATGAAAAAGAGAATTTTAAACTTATAACAGTGTAAAATTTTATGTTTTCGAAAACAACATGAATTTTGTCTTTTTCTTCGCCAAGTTAAATCGAAATCAATACTCTTTCAATAACATCTTTGATGAAACATTGTCTTGCAACCAAAACACATAAATGGAAAGTAGAGTGAGAAACAGCAAAAGATGGGAATATTCATAGAAATATTGATTTTTTCATTAACCCGAGGACGAAGCTTTAAAGAAAAGTTTGGTTGTAAAAGGAATACAAAAATAAAAAGATGATGAAATTTTTGTACATATCTTTTTTTAAGAACTTTCGCATTCGCATAAATTTTCTTCGATATTCGAAATTTTGAAGTCATAACATGAAAACGCCTTAAAATTCAATTCGTAATGGGGATGGTTCTGTGTGACTGTTTAAGTGTGATAATTTGAAAAGAGATAGAATAATATGATGAAAAAAGGACTCCAAAGCTTTGAAAGCGCATGATCAGAAGATATTAAAAATTCTTTTCTTTTAGTTTACCTTCGAATTTATTTAAATTGACTTAAGACAAAAATGCGTTTTATGACAGAAAAAGCAACATACTTGAGCTCAATATATCACAATGAAGAAAAGAAGTTGACTGTTTATAACATGGCATATGTAGACAGAAAATTGTGTTTATAAAACCAATGAATGCCCCTTTTGCTGACCTTAGCAATCAAAACACAAAGAGAAAAATCAACAAGCACCTCATGAAAACTGTTTACACTACTTCCAAGCGCCCCTTTGAAAGCATGATATGATTTTTCTTGTGTAAATAAACTAGTGAAATACAAACGTAGAGTGTTGATGTTTAACACTTTTAATTGCTATCTTTTCATGAATTTTAATTGTTTGTCTCCTCACCAAATCGTTTTGTTGCTTTTCTTGCGTGGGCTTGGTTGTTTTTCAATGAGTATAGTCACGTTACTACATGATGAATATAAAATTCATTTCAAACTGCATGAACATCTTTGAATGAAGTTTTTAAAACAAAACTCAACAGGGTTTACTGAAATAAATAATATCTTGCTACTTCATCATGAAAAGAATATTAATTACGAGTGTGACTTGATGATTAAATCTTTTTGAAACTCGTTATTTAAATTTGGAATATGAAATATTTTTAGGGAAGAAAAGGTTTTATTCAGCACATTCAATTTCACACCTTTCAATTTCAGTTGAATTTATATAGAAAAAGTTTCTAAAAGAACTCTTCGCCAACATCAAATTTCACATCATTCAATATTGTGCTGCCATCTGTTATCAAGGAGAAGAAAATTTTGTTTGCCTTCTTTTAATCATAACTTGTTACGATTTTTCATATCATTGATTTTTCAATCTTTCATGTAACATGAACATATGTATACAAATATTTCCGTTTCATTTGTTCATTCACTTTGTTCTCTCAAATAATATTTCACCCCAAATGATAAAACTTGAAAAGATTTTTATTTGAAATTAAATTGGTAAGATTTTTCAAATTCTTCTCTTGCTAAGTCAAACATTTATTCCGGCAATTTTGCATATCTTTTGTTCCGCTTATTCCCCTGAATGCTTCTTAATATTTTTTAAATCGATAAAACACATTTTCAATATTTCTACTCAAATAAAAGAAAATATGAAATCATTGGTGCTCAATTTTAAGATTATGCTCATCAGAACACTTCTTAATGTTCACAATTGCAAAATAAAAAATGTGATAAGACGTTTTTATGGGTTTAAAATATTTTTATGGTTTTTGATTAGAAGGCAACTTGGTAGTTACATAGCTCTCAAGTCAATACGAATTTCCTTTCAAAGAAAATAACATTTAACCTCTATGTACAAGACACAAATATGGAAATGTTGTCAATTTTTAACCATGAAGAGAATTATTTTTTATAACAAAACGGGGGTAGAGTTTTTAAAAATACAAGACGCCTCTTCACCCTCCAATAATACAACAATAAAATCTAATTATTTTTTCAGTTTCAAACCATTAGCATTAAAAGCGAAAATAGCGAATAGAAATCTAATTTTAAAAGAATTGATTTATGGTCGAAATTATTATCTTAATATTTCTCACAAGATACATGAAGAAAAAACCACACCATCTTCAAGTTTATTTTATAACAAAAAGGAATAATATTTAATTAGACATAGAGATTTTCAAGGGAACAACAAAAGCAGAAAAAATCTTGTAATTTGTCTAAAAGAATTAAATTATTAATGCATTTTTTTTCTTTTCCTTTCTTAATTCTTTTGTGATCGTAAACTTGTTTTCTTTTTCTACTAGAAGGTTGGAAAAATATAACCATAAACATAAACAATCCATTTATGACAGTCGCGCATTAGGTGAAAGGAAAAATACTTTTTCCACTCTTTATCTCTATATTTTCTCAAAAAATGAAACATTCTAAAGAAACGGTGGAGTTTCGCACCTCTTTCAACAGAGAAATTTATGAAATTGAACCTAATTAAAAAAGCAAACGGAGCTCCTAAGAGGGTTACGAAAAGTGCCATGCCGAAGCGATCTCTTTCTGGTTTACTTTATGTATGAAAAGTGTGCGAAAAGTGTTGAATTTTTATTTCGGTCGCAGGTGTTTTGATTGTAAAAAAGGTCTTTAAATTTTTAAACTACTTAGATACATTTATTTGAATAATAAAGAAAATTCTTCTTGTGGCTTCTGTTGAAGATGAGATGAGTATTCACATTTCAATTTTTCACTGCTCCTTTTACATTGCTTTGCAATTGCGATGAAGAACAAAAAAACATTAATATGTGTAGGCCAACCACACTTTCACAACCACTGCCAGGTTGGCTCATTAATTAGTGAGGACAAGCATTTTTACACTCTAAAACGAGGGTAAAAATCCCATCATCATTATACACGTTTTATAAGCAAAATTTTTTAGAGCAAAAATTGTAATTAAATTTTATTTGAATAGTAAAAAACAACTAAATAAAGTTCTCATTTTTTATTCAGGATTTAATATCTGAAAGATAATTCAGAATGCTAGAAAAAAGGGTTGATCTTCTCTTATGCTTCCTTGCACATAGCAATGCAAAAGTAAATGGAAGCAACAAAGAAAAATATAATTAGCATAATCTCAAACTTGAAATAAACTCACAAACAATTAATTAGAAATGAAGTATTTTCTTCCTTTTGGGGAATTAAATTGACGAATTGACAAATTGCTGGTATTTTGATTTAAGTAAAATTTTAACCCTACATAGAACTTCCAGCAGAATTCTTCCCATATATAGTACGTTCCACTCTATCTTTTCCCCATAATAATTGAAATCTGAACGAACGAAATTTCGTTGATGCATGAATAATTTGTACAAATGTTTATCTGTCAATTAAATGAACGAGTGTGAATTTATATTTGTCCCGATAAGCATCCTGAATTGTGTGTGAAATGAAATTTTCCAATGTGGGATTCTAATTGCTTTATAAAATAGACAGAAAACAACGTTAGGCGTCGCTCATCCAACGAAAGAGCGTAAATAGATTTATCCGCCAGATTAACTTTAATTTTCCGAATGCTTTGGTACGAAAAATTCCTTTGTAAAAAATTTGTTTTGTCGTTCAAATGAATGTTTAATTGGGAAAATGGTTTAATGTAAAATTTCACTCATTATTCAAATTTGAATGTTATGTTTGAATGATTTCTGAGAGCTCAAAAAATTAACATTGATTTAAAAGACGAACTCAATGTAAATTATATAAATGACAAGACAAATGATTATTCATCTTCCTTGAAGCAGGAATATAAATGCATTTTGGTTTGCAAAATTTGGATTACATCCCAAATGGAAGTATTGTATCGCGTTTGAGGGAAATTATCAATTTTGTCCACTTCATTTCCGTAATTATAGAATTCAAACAATTTCAATTTAATTAAATTAAATAGAATAGAATAGAATGGAATGATATTTTATTTACCATTTACGGTATTTTTCTTTAAACTGCTGTTTTTAGAACAACAAAAATATTTTCAATTTCATTCAAAGAATAACATATTTCTACACAGGGCAGACGCATATATCAAGAAATAATGAACACATCTGAATGAACACAATGAACTTAAATAATTGCAAATACTACGTTCAAAAATATCCTATTTTCATTTATCACTTGCTGAAACCTTTTGTTACAACAAATGAAAATGCATTCATCTTGAGATAACATCACATTGGTTTTGCCTGCACCACAAAGTAAATGATATTCGAATGAAGTCGAGAGTTAATGTATTTGACCATATCAGTTTACAAATATATCATAATCATTCATTTATTTGTTTATTTGTGAGATAATAAATCCTCTAAAAGTATTTATAGCAAATACAATACTTCAAGCTTTGGCTAATGCGTAATGAAAGCAAATATAACGGCATTGACTCTCGTCACACATAATGGAGAAGAAAAGCAAATGTTGTTATGATGATGACGATGACTAAAGGCAAGTGCACATCAATATTTTCGCATTCAATTGAATTGCAAACAATAACATGATGAAACTTCAATGGGAATAAATCGTGAATTTCATGATATTTTAGTTTTATTCAAGTCCGATTTTATCTAATTAATTAGAAATTTCCCTGAACATATTCTGCTACGCATCAAAATATATTTTATCGTCACGTCAGTAAAGTTCTTCTTAAATTATTCACTTTTAAATAAGAAAAGCTTTAACAGAACTTTATTCAACTGATATATGTAATGCATCTGATTTCTATACTAGTTGGATTAAAAATTCAAAATTTTGAATGTTTTAAGTCTAAACAAAAATTAAATTTGAATAATTTAATCGACAAACTTTTCTTAGAAACAATGAAAATCTCCGTTTACAACAACAGTCTGCCCAGAAACAAATTCGTGAGAGTTTTTGACGAACCGTCATGATTTGCTGAAAAAAAAAATGAAAAGCCGCAAACAATATTGCTGAACGACATAACTGCTTCTACATATATTTAATAAATGCTGCAGTGGTTTAAAGAGGTTTTTCATCCTTTTTTCTTCATCAGTCAAATTTGAAAATCATCGGAATTTAATTATATCATCATTTTCCATACGTCTATGATACCTGAAAATTTTCCAGTTTGATTTATCTCGAAGCGGAGCGGTAAAATAACAAAAAATAAAGCTAAGTAAGAATATCATAATGTTCGACAATATCAAATATCATCGTTTTTTCATTATTCATGAAAATTACTCTTAAAAAACCAACTGAATGAATGGAGAAGGAGATGAAGATACATTAAATTATTTCGTCTTTATATTTTGACAGCGAGAAAGAACATTCTTAGCCACGGCTGTTATTGGTATGGAAAATGATTCTAATGGAATGACAATGGGAAAATTCCAAATGTGATGAGATGAAAGTTTTTCATGTTAATATTTCTATTTAACATGATTGTAATCCAGACATAGTGCGGATGGTATAAGTGAAGGTGAGATTGACAAAAGTTAGAATGGATGAAATTAAATACGTTTTCTTTAATATGTCAGGCATCAATATTTTTATAGTCAAATCATTTTCACAGCCCTTGTCTATCCCATTGATATTGGGGTGACATTTCTCCTACATTTATTTTTTGCCTTTTCACTATTGACTTTGGGTTGAACATTCTTTTTTGTTTGCTTTGTTATAAAAAAAAATATATGTTCATTTATGAGTGAAACATGGAAAATTCATAATTTTTTCTGGCGATTTGTGCGGAAACCGTGAAAGGCGCAAAGTCAACTGTTTTCACCGGGAATTCTTATTGAGTTTAACTCATACTCACGCGGAAAACGAATGAATTCCTCGATAAAATATATGTTGATATGTTTGTTTAAAAGGGTGCTCAGCATGACAATCTCACTTACGTCTTCACGTTCATTCTCTGGGGTCGTTTCTGAGATATCAAACATTTCATCCCTTTTATTGCAGCTCAAGAAACATAAAATCATATACAGCACCATTGATATCTTTCTAAAATATTACAAGAGTCAGCGTTAGCTATTTTCTAAAGGAAATAGCACCGACCAGGTTTGAAAACCATAATAAAAATTGTCTCTGTAAACTCCATCCCACCACTCAATAATCCCCTCTCGTCATTCAATTTCTTCTCCTTGCTTCAAATAAAATCGAATAAAAACGGTGGATTTTATGTGAAACATATTTTTATGCTTCACTTTGTATTGACGATAACATAAAGTCACATAAACATTCAATCATGCATCATCATCATCGATATCAAAGCATAAAAAATTGTTTTTGCCACTTATTTTATGGGATTTTTCTGCTTCTTCATTTCTTTGGGTTCAGTATTGAAATTCTTTATTTCGAGGGTAAGAAAAATGGTGATGTGTCGGTATGTAAAATCACAAAGCTACATAAGAAGAACCACTTACTTATTACTTACTTCTCACGAAACGATAACTTGCTATTAAATTTCTATTATTAAAACTTAAAAATTCTAAAAATCTTTCTATGTTAAAGAATTTATCTGAGTCTAACATTTAAATATAACTTCTATTTTCATGTGTATGTTAAAGACTTTTTCCGGTCGCAATTTTAATTGAACTTCCGTGGAAATACTAATCCATACTTCATAAATAAGATATGTTATACATATAACTGCTTACATTAAAAAAATCAAATATTTAATGAAAAATTTATTTCCATTTACAAATATGCGGGAAATAAAATGTTTTCAGAAATTCCACATATGATAAATATTTGAAGTGTTTGAAAATCTTTACCCTAGTGCTTAGGGATTTAAAATTATATAACAAACGTTACAAAGGCAGTCAAAACGTAAAGTGGAATTTTAAGATCATAAAAATATGTTTTATGTTTTGGGTTTCGAGAAGGAGTCAAATGAGAATCTCAAATCAGAATGTTTATGATTATATACATAATCACATGCTTTCATATCTTACGAAGCAAAAAAACCTGCGACAAGATTAAAACATTCTCGTTTACAATACCGAAACATTTCTTCTGAAATTGTCATATTTATGTAAGACTCGTAAAAAAAAATTCTCATCAACTTTTGTTTGAATAACAAATAAGTGGAAAGAAATCAATTGTGAATGAAATTGTATGAAATTATTATTATTATTATTAGGCATTTTATATTCAAGATTATTTGTTGTTTAAAACCTCAACGAACAGCAGGCTACATTTTTTTCTGTTGTTTTTCTTATTGGTCTTGTGCTTCAGTAATACTTTCAGGCGGCATCTGAAACGAGAAAATAAAAGAAGTACATACATATATACGTATATATACTTAATAGGGGGAGGGAAGGAAAGATGTAATATTTAAACTTCATATGTCATATAGAAGTTATGTTTTATTTGACATTCATAAGAGACGCAATTAATAAAACAGTTGAAAGAGCGCAACTGACCATTGTATCTTAATATACTTTTTATATAAAATACCTCAATCTGGTTGCCATTATTGCAACAAAAAATTATTTTTTCATAAAGTTCTTAATAGCTAACCATTTGTTGAAATTATTTTTAAGCACACGCAGATTTTTTTATTTTTAATAAGAGAGAGGAGAAAGTTGATAGAAACATGTAGCCTTAGTTAATAAACTTAAAATAAATATAGCAATTTAAAACATCTGTTACCTGAAATTCACATTTTTATAAATATACAAAAAGCATTGGTTTATTAAAATATTAAACAAAAATGAACAATATCGTTTGCATTTTGTTGACGCTCTTGAAATCTTGTTTCTTTTTTTTTTTTAAATAAAAGCATTATGATTTTCTATAAAACATTTTTCTTTTCGCCTCCATTTTAATCGACTTTTGGTGTTTTGAGTTGAAAGATCTTTAAGATGTGAAACATGTTAATGTGAAGCATTCAAGGCGCATACCGAGGTAGGCAAAGATTATATTATGATATTTATTTATCTTTCGCTTTCAACTCCCATTAGAATTATAAACGATGTATTAAGAGAAAATAAATCATGATGATTTAAGATCTGCGACTCATATGTTTCGTATCGTATGTTGAGCATCAAAAAGTATATTGTATACTTCTTATCAAAATTGTTTCAAAGTACTCTTCATACAAAAGAATTTCAAAATAACTCAGATCGTATCAAAAAGAGTGAATTGCATGAATTCAAACAATCGCATAAATTAAATTATGTTGTTTAAGAAACAATCAAAATTTCATTGAAAACTTAGAGTCGTCAGTGTACGAGTAAAAAAATTTCATGTTTGCCACAAATTAACATTTTTCACATTGAAATTAATTTAGATCATTTCTTTTTTTTTTATTAAACTTAAAGATTTATTGCCTTTAAATTTAATTTCATGCAAATTTCCGTCTTTTTCCTTCTTCTCATTCTCTCAGCAATTTATGTGAAATGACAAGGTAAACAGAAACATAGTCATGTTCATGAATAATTTCAACTCATCTTACGCAACAAATAAATAGTTCGAAAGTTTCATGATGTGTTTCGTAATTTTAATTTATATGGAACATTTTAATTATTTTTTTTTGATTTAGGTATATTCTTGTTGAGAACATATTAATTGCTTACCTTAGTGTAATCTATAGTCATTCTAAAGAATAATTAAAGTCTCGTAATTCTACATGTGATAAGAAATGATACAAATGGAATGATACAAATATTCGAGGAAAACCACTGGTTAATCATAAAACTTTATTGTCTAACTATCTATTATAATTCAAATTAATTTTTAAAGATTTCTTTTACATACCAAAGTATCCGTTATAAAAAACATCGATGATAGATGAATAGATATTTATTTCTTTTAATTAATTTTTTTAAATAAAACATCAGTGTTTTGAAAAATTTATTTTATATGCGAAATTATAAAATATATTATCTACATATTTGTATTTGAAATTTAAATTTTAAATATCTATATGCTAAATACCTAATTGTAAAAAACTATTCAAATTATATCTACCGTAAATATTTAAAGAAATTTGATAGAACTCTTATTTTATTTTTTTGAAAGTCATCTTATAAAAGTTCAATTGTATAAACCGCATTTCAATCTAATCTAATCATGACGTTTCAATTTTGCAATTAATAAAAAAGAAATAGCTCAAATATTTCTTTATAAATCCAAGAACTCAAATGATTTTCCATTGAAATCTCTGTGAGATTATTTATGATGCAAAAATGACTTTGTCAAAAAGGATTGAATCAATTTCAAATGAATAAGGTTTTTCCTTTGTATTTCTATGCACACAACTTCGTCTCATTCATTTTTTACAAACATACAAAAAATGTCGTGTCATGTGGACGGCGCTAAAACTAGAGATTTAAAGAAAATTGTGGTGCGTACGCTGAACTTCGATCGTTTTTTTACCGCATCAACATCCCTATAATTTCATAATATCTATGAAAATACAAACACCGGGTTGATATTACATTCCGAAGTTTAAGAACATTTATTTTAATCGTGAATGTCAACAAATCGAGTAAAAAGCTATTTTAGTAGCAAATTCGTAATCTTTTCAAACGTCAAAAGCGGAAATTGGAAATTCAATTTTGAGAGAGGAAATTATTGTTGAACTAAAACTTTTTACATTGTCATTATCCATACAAAATTTGACGTAAATGTTTTAAAATTAAATACAATATGTTTATTTCGCCACATCATCGTGTACGAACCAATTCAACACTTTTTCTCACCCTTGACCTAACCGTGACACTCTGCTGTTGATATTCTTTTTTTTGTACTTCCGATACGTTAAAATATTTGCCAATATGAATTTTTCCCATTGAATGTTATGTTTGATTTATTCAAATTTATTTCATAACACGCATATTTTCTCGCATTTTGATGATGACTCTCTCCATTGAAGATGCGAAGCTAAAGTCGCACGATGAATGATGAAAAGGCTCATGAAGGTTACAAAGCAAAAAAAAAAAGGGTTCACGTTGTAATGAAAAATCCAAAAAGCTGCAATTAATATGCAAATGAAACGATTGAGACGAGATATAGCGCAGTAATAAAAGAATATTTTGCACAAGCACCCAGTTACTTTCGGAGAAAAACCATTGAAGTATTTTATTTTTGTTCACTTTGATATTTAAATTACTATCTTTTGCTTTTTTATGTAGATAATGAATTATTCTTTTATATACTAAGTATGGATATTATAAATCGAAAAAATTTCGATTTCTTCATAATTTCAATATCTGAACAGATTGAAAAAGTAAAAGTAAAATATACAAAAAGAATGTTTTCCCAATTAAATAATTGTATTCATTGTAATTAAGATACAAAGAAAACTAATTGTTAATATATTAGGAAAGTTTTGGTGCATTTGATGTTTTGTTCAATATATAGGTAGGTGTTTTTATTTTTGGCTATTAAAACTTTTTTAAAATTTTGTTTCAGTGTTCGACTATCTAGTTTCGAACTGCATTTAGTTCAGGAAAATCTACGATACAATAAAATAATAAATAATAAAAACTATTACACAATTATTGTTAATAATTTGTTATCTACTCCTACTTATAAATGGTTAGTAAATAATTTATTAGATGTAACTCAACACATTGAAGACTATTTCTGAGGGAAACCATTAGGAATAATATGAAAATCAAAAAGCGACATGACGTTATTCTAAATCTATTAGGTATTTCTTTGCAATGAAATTTCCATTTTTGAGATAAAAATAGTGAACGGAGTCAACTTAAAATATCTTTTGTTCAAAAAACATTTCTACTGAAAATAAACCAATTGTTTATTGTTCTTGTTACAAAATAACATCGAATAAACAACGTATTTAAACGCGTTGAATAGTAAGTAACAGTCCAGTCTAGTTTTGTTTGTGAATCAGTTGAGTTTGAGATAGAAATTTTTCTTGAATTTAGTTGAAAGGGACATAAAAATGAACAACGCAACATTATATAACAAAACGAATACGTTACAAAAACGTGATGCTGATGAAATCATGAAAGAGTTTTCTAACATATTTGAGGGAAATGCAAAGTCAGAACTACTTGATGTTGGTTGTGGAGCTGGTAACGTTTTAGTAGAAATAATTTTACCCAAAATTAACAACAAAAGCCTTAAGGTTACCGGAATTGACATTTCGAAGAAGATGGTGAAATATGCGAGTGAAAAGTACCACAAAAGTTTTATAAAATTCCTCAATGTTGACATAGAAAGTGATTTTGTTATAAAGAAAACTATTAAAGGTCTCAACCAAAACCAGCAAGAGTTATGTACTGAAACTTTTGATATCATAACATCATTTTATTGTTTACATTGGGTACAAAACCAAAGGTGAAAAATACTTACAAAAAAAAACAAATTCTATTTAGATATTCATAATCAAGTATCATATTTTTTTAAAATTAAATTAAATATATTCTTTAACGTTAAGAAATTATGAAGAAATGATTTTCAGAATGATAATTACCGAAATTTCTATTCTCTCATTATTCATGTTACTCATTCCGCATACAGACAAGCCATCTCAAATATCTACAAATTATTAAAACCAAATGGAACTTGCTTGTTAGCTTTTCTCGTTTCAAATCCCATATTCGACATATATTTGAATCTGTCCCGTATGAAGAAATATGCAACTTACATGAACGACGTGAAGCAATTCGTAAGTCCTTACCATTTTGAAAAGGAACCTTTAGAGGTATTCAGTAAAAAGCTTTACGATGTTGGATTCAATATCATCCACATTGATATTAGGGATCAAGTTTTTATTTTTGATGACATTGAGCTTTTGAAACGTAAATATGATCAAGTATTTAGATATTTCTTTTGTGCATAGCATCTCAATTTTTTATCTGTATTTTCAGACTCAGTGAAAGCAGTAAACCCTTTCTCATCGAGAATGTCAGAGAATCTTCAAAATGATTTTCTCGACGACTATATAGTTGAAGTTGATAAATTGAATTTAATTCAGTTTAATGAAAATACTTTTTGCAAAACTGTTATTACACCTTACAAGCTTATGGTTGCTGTTGCCAGTAAATAAATAATCTTACTTTTTTTATTTTAATTTGCTTTCTTTCAAATAGCATCACATCATAATGTTTAAGAACGAACTGTACATAACTCTATTTAATTTTTTTTCATAAATATATTCATCATTGTGTTGATAAGCATGAAAACATCTCAACAAGTTTATTAAAAATGTTCTATTTTTGTATAATTTTATCAGAATTCTCGACTTTTACGAAACTGAATAATTTCGCAGAAATATTAGTTTAACTTAAAAGTTCTAGAGGCTCCACGTTATAAAGCAACGACACTTAGTTAATAATGTTGACGGAAAGCGGTAGGCATTAAATATACTGAGAGTTATAAAAAAATTTCTTTACTTCTCATTTGATACATTTTCAGTTATTTTAGCACTCATTATTTTATTTGAAGTTAACGGACATCAACTTTATAAAAATGTCCCATATATCACAATACTGACCAAAAACAATTTTGAAGAGAAAGTTATTAGCTCAAATGATATGTGGGTGATAAAATTTTATTCTGCTAATTCATACACTTCCATAAATGCTTTTCCCGAAATGTTAAAACTTGCACAAATGCTTAGATATAAATATCCCTTTGGAACAGTCAACTGTATAAGCGAAAGTGAAGTGTGCAAAGATTTCGATATTTCAAGGAATGACAGTAAACGTAAACCAATAATTGGATTTGTTTACAGGGAATGTATGATTTTCCACACAGGACTTTTAGTTTCTAATAGCATTTTGAAGAACGCAAAAGAATCAGAGAAAAATGTAAAGCAATGCAATGCATATTAAACTAACAATGAATTTTTTACCGTTTTTCATTTTAAATAAAACTTTTTAATTCAAGTCTGTATTAGGTTGTGTCAGGCAGTATATTACAAGTATGTAGGTAAATAAATAGATTCTTCTAATGTTATCAAATCATTTGCCTACATACCTATTTCAAAAGTTATAGATATTATTTCGAAAGTTACCTATTTTTTGAAAAATTTTATTCACATAAGTACATAAGTAACATATTTGTACCATGGTATTCCCTTTACGAATCATAGTGAGTTAACCTAATAAAACCGTTTTGCACATATCATTAATTTAATTTGAAGAAATTTAAATAACTTTTAAATTAATAGTAACAATCAACTCAACTTTAACTTCGAATATAATAATTTACATAGAATACATTTGCTTGCATAATGTATGCACGATATCAAGTATTATTACAAAGTTCAATTTTTCTTACATAGGTAAAGCCTCCATAAAAATCAACCAATCATACAACATTTCGTGTAGCTTTTTTTTTCTTATAAAGCAAGATAAAAACTTTGATTTCGTGTCATTTCTTATTCAATTTCAAAAAGTCAAGAATTAAAGTTAAACAATATTTCATATTGATCCTGTCTAGTAATGCTATATTCAAAGATTTTCGGTAAATTCACAACAGCTTTTGGCGAAAACCTAAGATCATTTATTTTATTCCTTTATAGGCGTTTTTCTTCTGATTAATTTCACTTTAGCTCTTTATGATTCAAATGACGATGTCGTTCAGTTAACATCAGCAAACTTTGATAAGCTTGTGACTTCAAGTGATAATGTTTGGATTGTCGAATTTTTCGCACCGTGGTGTATGTGTTGTTTTCGTTATCGTGATGTCATTGATTTAATTTTTAGCACTTAATTTGTAGGTGGCCACTGCAAAAATCTTGTACCTGAATACAAAAAACTTGCAAGAGCACTTAAAGGTGTAGTTAAGGTTGGATCCGTTGACTGCGACGACCATAAAGATTTGGCCGGAAAATTCGGAGTAAGTGGCTTTCCTTCAATTAAAATATTTATTGGTAAAGATCATAGCCCCTATAATGGAGAAAGAACTGCCAAAGCTATGGCTGAAGCAGGATTAGCACAAGTTAAGAAAAAAGTGAAAGCACAACTCGAAGGAAGCTCATCATCAAATGGAAAGAGTAAAAGTTCCGGTGATGATGTCATTGAATTAACAGATTTTAATTTTGATAAATTGGTGATGCAATCGGATGACGTTTGGCTTGTTGAACTTTTTGCACCATGGTGTAAGTGCTCATCTATATGTTTTTTTTTTATTTTGCAAAAATGAAATACCTAATACTTAAATAAATTTTTTCAAAAACTTCAAGGTGGGCACTGCAAAAATCTTGCACCTGAATGGGCAAAAGCCGCTTCTGAACTTAAAGGAAAAGTTAAACTAGGGGCACTAGATGCAACAATACATACATCTATCGCCTCAAAATATCAAGTGCAAGGTTATCCAACAATTAAATTCTTCCCTGGTGGCAAAAAAGACTCATCTTCAGTTCAAGACTATGATGGTGGTCGAACAGCATCTGATATAGTAACATGGGCAAATGAAAAGTATGTTGTAAATATTCCCGCTCCAGATGTCAATGAATTGATCTCAGAAGAAGTCGCAAAGTCAACATGTGAAAGTTTACCACTCTGTGTGGTCGCTATCTTACCAAATATTTACGACTGCAAATCCGAATGCCGCAATAGCTTTTTAAATATCCTTAAAGAAATGGCAACTAAATATAAGCAGAAGATGTGGGGTTGGCTGTGGGCAGAGGCTGGTTCACAACTGGCTGTTGAGGAAGCACTTGATATCGGTGGATTCGGTTACCCTGCTTTAGCTGCTGTTAATATTAAAAAAAGCAAATTCTCATTACTAAGGGGTTCTTTCTCTAAAGAAGGCATCAATGAATTCTTGCGTGATTTGGCATACGGAAGAGGTTCTATTCTTCCCCTCAAGGGAACTGATTTACCGAAAATTCATAAACTCAAAAAGTGGGATGGTAAAGATGCTGAACCAATCGTAGAAGAAGATATTGATTTATCTGATGTAGTTCTCGACGACAAAGACGAACTTTAGTTTTAAAGAATTCCTTTGAATTGAAAACAATGCTGCATCATTATCTTAAGTCTGTATTTTTACAATCGTATTTTTTTCTTCTCTTATAAGTAACAAAAATTAGACGTCGATTGAATTCCATTAGGGTTAAATAAAATTAACCAATTAAAAAAATATTAGTTTTATTTCATGAAATTTTAAACTAAATTTAGTTACATAAATAAATGAAATGAAATTTTAACTCATTAAATAAAATGATATTCAAGAAATATATTTTAATGAGTAAAAATTTCTTCTCAAATTACTTATATAATTTTGTATAAAAATTATTACACATAATTTAATTCTTCACTTCTTATATCCTAGATGATTGTCATATTTTACTTTATTTTTAACACGAAGTAAATATCTAAGTAATCGAGAAATATTTATTAAGAATAATCTTAAGAACTCTTAATAAGCCTTATAAATTTTATGAAAATTCTCACTATAGATTGTTGAGTTCCTTCACTATAAATGATGTATCATACAAGCTAAAGACGCCGTTTTTGTTAGTAACGAAATAGGTAGGCATATTATCAGTGAAGTTTAGAAACTCGGTTCCAAATGCTTCAAGTCTCCAAATTAAATTTTCATACATCATGCTCATTACTATAAGACGCATTGGTAGATTTGGTTACTGAAGAAGCCGATTCATATTCAAATTCTCTGGAATGTGTGGGCGTAACGGACGAGCGACTCATAACATCATATTTCGATTCTTTTGAGCAAATGAAAGGGTAAAACTGAATAAAGTAGTATCCGGCAAATCCAAGGCTCATTATGAGTGTTAATACAAATATAATTTGAAGCGTTGATATGTTTCTTGCAGATTTTGTTTTAACAGAATTTTCTTTATACTTTGTAACTGAATTAAAACGCTCATATTCATTTCCTAAACCTGTAAGTGCGTAAGGACTTCTAAAGTTTGAAGATTCTCGAATATATGTTTTTTGAGCTGTATTAGATCCAAATCGTCCCCCAACGCCAGCATGAGTTGTTGATAGAGCTACAATGAAAGAAACAGCTAGTTTAGATAATCAAAAGTTTAAAAAACACTCTGAAATTAAAACAAACTCACTAGTTATCAAAAGTAATGATAAAATTATTGTGTTCATTTCATATAGACGTATATTATACACTTTAAACTTAAGAAAAATGTGGAAAAAATATTACTTGACACCAAATGCTTCACCTATTTAGAACTATATTATAAATTATACTCCTTAAATAATTAAATTTATTCTTAATAGCTCTCTGTTTAAAAAAAAAAGAAGGAAATTATTTTAATGCATCGTTTGATGCT
Source organism: Clunio marinus (assembly GCA_900005825.1). Classification (NCBI taxonomy): domain Eukaryota; kingdom Metazoa; phylum Arthropoda; class Insecta; order Diptera; family Chironomidae; genus Clunio; species Clunio marinus. Next base: position 1,697,919 of record CVRI01000001.1, read on the forward strand.
TAATGCAACGACATCTGGTCGGAAATATTCGAAGCTCTGCACATTTGAAACAACACAATCAAAAAGAGGATGTTACATAAAGAAACATGTATACATGCTGAGTAGATACCTAGGTATTTACATATATACCAAAGCCCATTATTTCTATGTTTACTTTCTTCCAAATATTTTTTATTATCTGCCATGTGAATTTTTATTAATTTTATAATATGGTTTAATAGTTTTTAGAACAAAGACGTGCGGTGCAATTCACCAGTTATATTTCCACTTGCTTTGAATCCTTGTTGAATTCTGAACTAATATTGTTTAAAAACTATGTATATGAATATTCTTTTTTTTATTATGAATATTTTGATGTTCACTGTTCTTTAATACACAAAAAAATATTTTAACTCTACACGATACAATATATCTACTAAAGAAAGATTTTCTTCTTAATTTCAAATTTTATGAGATGAATTATTATTATGGAAAAAACTGATTTTCAAAATGAATCTACATGGAAACTAATGATTTTAAATGAAATAGTTAATAATCAAAGAAAATAAATCCAGAAATAAGCTTTCCGTCTTTATATTTCCTGTGCTTTCCATTTAACTTTAAGCCAACTGAAAATTATTGTTGGAGAACTCTATGGGAACATCTTTTATCCCGTTAAGCAGCTGGTTTACAAAGTCGGGTCCTAAGTTTTGATGGTGTGAAAGGATGTGTGCACGATATCGGTCTTTTCGGGGAAAATCTGATGTACACCCTATAACTTGGCAACGAATTTTTGCTTTCATATGCACTGTTGAAATGTGACGATTTAAATGGTTTTTAGCCATATATTGGTTACTGCAATATTGACATTGGTATTTCTTAATGTTTGAATGAGAGTTCATGTGATGATTTAACTCTGATTGCGTGAAATACCTGAAACAAACAAAAAAAAATTAACTTCTAAGAATCATATAAGTATTAAACAATGATAACTCACATCTTATCGCATTGTTCACACTTTAATGTTGGTGCTTGATGATGATGTAAATGATGGAGTTTAAGAGCTTGCTTTGAGAAGAAAAGTTTACCACATGCATGACAAGGGATATGAGGATTTCCAGTGTGAATAATCTGATGTGCTTTTAAGCTCGAATTGTTATAAAATGCTATAAATAGAGTGTATTGGACATCAATAATTCGTATTCAAAATAATTCCAAGAAATAAATTAAATATACCTTTATCGCAAACAACGCAAACAAAGTTTTTCTTTTGAGTATGCCTTAGCATGTGCTCTTTCAAATTTTCTTTTTGTTTGAAAGCAGATTCGCATCCTTTATGCTCACACTTGAATGGTCGATCTTCACAGTGAACATTCTTAATATGGATCTTTAACTCGGTTCCAGTTGTGAAAGCTGATGGACATTGATCACAATGATAGTCCTTAATTTTAAAGTGTCGTTTTAAATGCTCTTCAATATGTTGTTTTTTAAAAGTTCTTAAACCACAAATGTCACATTCAAATCTTTTTTCTTTCAAATGAACTCTCTGATAATGCCGCCGCAAATAAGATGCTAGAAATGATTTGCCACATTCGGAACAAAGTTTTCTGTTCAATCAAGAATTTAAGAGTAATTAAAAGGATAAGAAAACAAGACATAGATATTACTGTTTCTCTCTTGGATTATCGGCTAGAGGATTACGAGGTTTACGCTTTACAATAGCTTTCACATGTGGAGTTGTAGTCATGGTAGAACTGATGTCTGCAAAAGGACTCCAAGCACCTTTAGAAGAAATATGAAAAGTAATATTACAAAAATATGTAAACATGTAACAAGAATACTCACTATAAATTCCCATGTCTGTGGTATTACTTTCCATTTTAAAATAAGGAAGATGATCTCCACCATCACCTTCCATAGTTGCTTCTGACTCAAAATGTATATTCGAGTTGTAGGAATCGTTTTCAGTGACTTCCAGTTTGATTTTGACAGCCTGCGAGATATCAATGAAATTCTCTTCTCGATTATCACGCAATAGTCGATCTTCTTCAGAACTGAAAACTTGATAAAGAATTGTTTGATTGTTAAGAAGCTCTTTTCGAAATTGACAAAAGCTTTTAACATTGTCGAAACATTTTAAACAAATGTTGTTGGAATATATTGGTTGCATCCGAAGCTGCAATATAAAATAAACAGTTTTATTAGTATCAAGAAGGGAACTTCCTGGATCTGAACTTCAGACGAAAATTTTTCTAAAAGCAAAATCTATGCACTTAATATTCCTATAAGCACAATAAAAAATATCATGAAAATGGAATGAATAAGAAAATAACTCTAAAGTAAGTATAATTAAAGGTTCAAGATATGATATGCAAGGAAATAATTATAAAAAATAATGTCATCGTAAGGATTTTAGTTTGATTCTCACCTCAGTTTGAGTGATATTCCGAAATTCATCAGAAATTTGCGAAGTTATACCTATCCGTTCTTCTAACTCATCGAATATTCGCAAGCAAAAACGACAGTTGTTGTTTGTATTACTAACTTTCTCCATCAGAAAATTATTTATTCTTCTTTAAATATTTTTAAAGCTTCAATTTTAATTTTCTTTTAATATTTCAGAATTCGCCGAAATTGCCGCAACAGTAGCGCTAACTTACGTTTGGTCTAGAAACTACAATTAAAAACATCAATGTTCGAGTCTGGATTGAGTAGATATTTTCAATATATTAATTATGTCACAACGTTCACGAGTCATACAATTATATAAAACACTTCAGTATCTTGGACGCGAATATCCTGTAAGCCCTGAAAAGTTTCGAGTCACATGCAAAAAGACTTTTAAAAATAACTCAAAGGAAACATCGCCAGAAAAGATTGCAGAAATGATTGCTAAAGGTTTAAAACGATTAGAAGATTCTTCATTGAATATTTCATATAAAAAATAAATACCTATTTGGTTATCTTTTTAGGTGAATATGTCGTTAAAGAAATCGAGAGTTTATATGCTTTGAAAAAATACCGTGCAATGTTGAAACGATATTATGATTAGTGGTTGTATACATATGTCATAAAAACTTTTCATTAAAATTTTTTAGATATTCATCTTAGAGAATATTAAGTAGGTATATCTAAATAAAAAGTTTTAATTCACCTGAAATGTAAAAAAACTGAGAAGACTATTTTTGTTGATTAACATTTAATAAATAAACAATCTTAAAATGTAACTAAAAACTATCTATCTTTAAATATGTATGTTTCACATTATCAATTTTCTTAGTTTGCTGATATATTTAATAAATAATATTTCGATCATCCATACATGTTATCATGTTTGCCTTTTATAAGCTTTTTAACTCAATATTTTTTGTTATTTATTATACAGTGATTTGAAACCCATCATAAATTGTTTCAATTCTATTATCGATATCTCATGTTTTTCTTTTTTAATTTCATCAATAAGATCATTAACTTTAAAGGTTATAGTCGTGTTTCTATTAGAATATACTTGGATTTGTAAATATTTATAGTATTTATTACAACATTATACTTATAAGTTGATTATTTTCTGGCTTTCCTTTTTAATTTATTAATTTATATGATTTTGATGAGATGAATATATTATTAAATTTTGAAAAGCCTTAGTTCTTCAATTTCAATTTTATTTTATAACAACATAGGTAGGTATTTTTGGGTGTTTGTCCTTTTTCAAATTACCTAGGTATTTTTGAAATGATCATTTGAAAAAAAAAATCCTAAATTTCATGAAGAAGCGTGATTATAGAAATTAAATCGTTTTAAAAATGTTTCCAACATGCGTGATTTTCAACGCGATAACGTCCATAGATTCAGTTAATCTATGACTCTTCAGCGCTTATTAAAAAATTAAAAAAAGTAAATTATCAAATTGCTTAGAAACGTTACTTAATAGAAAAAAATGTGTGTGAAAATATGCCTGTCCTCGGCAAAGTTACATGTAATCTTATTATCTTAAGAAATGTCATCTTATTATTTTTTCACCTTAATGGTTCAACAACGTGCGATAAAATATTTCATCAGATAAAACAAATCGATCATTCAAATTCAAGAATAATACGTCCAATATATAACATATCAATTATATTTCGCTATTACCTTCCCCATATCATAAAATCAAACCTAGAAATAGGTATACCTATTTGTCAATAATTTATCTTAAAGTTGGATTTCAATGTAATTTTCGGATAATCGTTGACTTATTAAATATTGTGAAAAGAAACGTTTTTCAATCAAATTTATTACGTAAATTATTATGTTTAAGATTATGTATGGAGATAAAAATTACGAAAATAAAATGATTCTAATGATCCATTCGCGTTGAAAACTAAAAGTTATTATAAGCGGAATCTGAAACTTTGTTCAACTACTTAAAGATTATACGATTATAATCATCTACATCATAACAGCGAGTATAATTTTAATTTTATCTTTTTATCCTTTACTTCATAAATTTTAAACTTGGGATCGCTTTCATTTACGGGTTTTATCATACAATTTTGCTATTGTTATTTTTGTAAATGACTTTTATTCGATTCTTGATGCAAATTTTAGGGATAATAGTGACACGAAATTTTACTGCAAAAAAAATTGATGAGCATAATGCTGGATGATGGGAGTACCAAAGCTTTGCATTACAAATTTCTCCATAATGCTCCTGAAGCTAAATCGTTTTATCTTAACTCGACGTTTTTGAAATTTTAAATCTTTAAGCAAGGTGTAACAGTAAATTTCGAAATGGATCAAGAACTAACATCAGACTCATTTGAATCTTATAGATTTGAGTAGAGACTATTTTTCAGAGTCAAGGAATTGAGAGACAATGAGAAGCTATAAATAAAGCTTAGCAAAATCTCTTTCTTAAATAACAACTTACAAATTTAAACTTCGTATTTTTTTTTTGTATTTAGTTTAAAGTTAAGTATTCACTCTGAATTATTGATATTTTTCTTAAAACTTTTATGCTATAAAGTTCATAAATAATGAGATATTTTCAAAAGTGGGAAATAGTCAATTATTTTAATTTGCTTTGCAGTAATTATTAATTTGTTTATGACAAAGGATTTTCATTTTTTAATAAATTGAAGGAAAGTAGAAATGCTCATTTGTAACTGAACATGTAATTATTACAAGCAACAAACACAAAGTGACAATTGTTTGGCGATAACAAGATATTTAGTCAATGTTATCATCAGTTTATTTTTTGTCTCCAGGCATCTCTTCTTCAGGATCTTTCAGTGTGTGCCATTGAGCAATAGGTCTCCTCGGGGATGCCAACATATCTGACCAGTGTCTTAACTCTGTGCCAGACGCATTGTATCCCAAAACGACCTTCCCAATTGGTTCTGATGTTCCAATCCTGTCATAATCAACCACCGTTACGACCAGATTTACTTTCTTTTAGTCCATAAGAAATTGCCAAGCACAGAAGAATAAAAAAAAAGAAAAATGTCTTTTAATACATTTTCATTTAGTTATTTTCAGCTACAGGTATTTTTACTATTTTATAAGGAAGCTGTTACAAAGAGACACAGAATTATTTTATGCACTAATTTAATTTTCACTGTTATTTGTTAATTACATCCTAAAAATAAGTTCAGTATAAATTGATACAAGTAAAAACACTTCTAAACAGAAATATCAAATAAATTGTTTGTTAGTAAATTGGTCATTAAATTAGTGTTAATGTTGTCATATTTTTAAAGTAATCAGGAATGATAGAAAGGTCTTACCTCAAAGAGACAAATCAATTCAAGGTAAGGTGTCTGAAGTCAAATGGAGAGAGTTGATTTGTTTGTTTGGAGTATGTTAGTTATAAAGAAAAGGAAAATCCCAAAAAGACATATTCACGTAGATTTACATTATCCTGAGAATTATTCGCAAGTTGGGAAACCAAAACTCATGATAAAGAAAGCTGCAGACAGTTTTTTTTGTCAAAATTTTTAACTAAAAATCTTCAATGGGGAATTTTTTGCTTCATAAAATCAAAATCTTGAAATCATAAACCAAAGTTTCAGGATATTCAATTTGCATACTTATTATTTATAAAATTGAACTACGTGTCATTTTGTTTTATAACAAGTTTTTCATCTGATCTTGGTTGATTGTGAAATAATTTGTTATTATTATTTTTGCAAGAATTCAATTGTTTTGCAATTGAAAAGTGTCAAACGAAATGTACAAGGCCACTTTAATTAAAACAGCATAGTGAGACTAATAATAAAATGTGGTTTATTTTTACTGAACTGATAGCGTAAGTGTATTCAGAACTCAATTTAATCATTTCATTTAAATGTAGTAGAAAATATTCTCTAAGTGCAATTATGTATTAACACTTTCATTGCATACAACAACAAACCGATGTCAACCAAATTTTCCATTCTTTGACACGATCCGATCTTTACTAAACTGTTCAATTTTAAAAATTTGCAATATGTTTTTGGTGAAATTTTATGAATTCCTGGAAAGTTTACAAATCTTTCCAAAAGGAAAAGAAAAGGACTAAATAAAACCACTATACTGTTTTAAAAAAAGTTGGAGTTTTCAGAAGTGCCACTGACCAGCGAAAACAAAATATGTCTATATATATATTTTTGTTTACTTTTAGCACGATTAATGATGTTGGTCAAGGAAATTCTAAAAATTTCAAGTGTTCTTCTTTTTGATTGTGATATACTTAGCTATGAAAAATGTTTTGTTGATTTGATTTTTTTTCTTACTTATTATGTGAGTAAATGCTAATCTTTCATGAGTTAAATACTGGTAAACGGAAATGTAATATACTCTAGCGTAGTCCATCTGTTCAATTAATTTTAGATTCATCTAATTTTATTTTGTTATTATGAACGCAATTTGATTTTGAAGTAGGTGAGACGAACGGACTACCACTCGAAAAAAATATTTTTCATTATTCTATCGGAAAATATTCGAAGGAGAAGACATTTGGCGTTGTTATTATTTCAAGATAATTTCATCAAGGTTTTTCGTGATGTACTGTTGTTTGTTGAAATTATTTTATATGCAATGATGTTTTATGTTTTCTTTTTATAGTTAAATTTTCACAACATTTATAGTGTCATGCATTTTTTTTATATTACAGTTATGTATATATATATATATATATA
>CVRI01000001.1:1705383-1746103 GCA_900005825.1 Clunio marinus
TATATATATGTATATAGTTAGTAGCATAGTAAGTTAAAACATAAAAACATATAGCTAATTCAAACGAAAGCTAATATTTAAACTACTTGTATCAAAATTCGTTATCAGTCTAATACCCGAGCGGCACACACTCGCCGTGCCGGAGGCATACGTTTGCACTACGACGATTTTTAGTTGGCACTTCCTTTGGCTTTTCCTTCAGAAATCAGCGAAAATCACCGAGGTATCAATTTACCACTAACAGTTGACGCTACGGTGCTTCCCCACATGCCATTAACTCTAAATAAGGCTACCATAAGGCAGCTTAAGAAATTCTTCACTAGTCCAACACATAACTAACTTAAGGTGATAGAATTAGGCGTTAGCCAGTAGTTTTTAGCCAAATGTCTTTCATATGGCGGATTCTAAAGGAAAGCCTTCCCATTAAATGGAGACGATACTCGTATGCCAGATTTGTGAGAGATATCGCCTTTTGTGCCGCTCGGGATAGGGACAATACTCAAAAATCAATGAAAGGATTTTGTAAAATTCCAATATTTAATCTTGAGAGAAACGATTGAACTAAGGTTCTTAAGAATTCTGTATTTTGAATCTCAAACAAAGAGACGCAATAAGAATAAATCCGGAATATAGAAATCATCTACAACATGACAAAAATTTGTTAGGGATGCCATTTTCATACGAAAATGTTGAAAACATATGGAAACACATAAACGAATATGATACATTTTAAACACTTTTTGTTGCAAGATAATTGAGAGACATTGACTTGAATAGATAGGTATTAAACTTTTAAATGAAATTATTTTTACACAGTTTATTCACAATGGTTAAATGTTATCCAAAAACTCAAAATATGATCGAAAGAGTCTATGTCTCTCGCTCACTTCATTATCGCCATAATTAAACGAGTAGATAGATACATTTTTAAGATAGTATAGTACATTTTCGCATACTTGTATTTGTTCAAATGGTACTTCAAATGAGAAGGATTCATTGTAGTATGGATTCAATGTACATTTCTTGATACTTGTTTTCTTTTTCTTTAAACGCTTTCCATTCTGCATTATTGCTATCTTAACATATGGGTCTGAAAATAAAGCAATTTTTATTATTTAACTCTTTTTAGTCAGTTGATAAAAAGATAAATGTTTGATAATCAAATATTATAAAACATAATTAAGTTTACAACTGAGATAAACCTAAAGGCTAACTCGATTACGATATATCTACCTGACAGCCCACCAACATCCATCTTTTTTAGATTTTTCGCTTCCAATATTACAACAGTCAGCTTGCCAGCGGTTGGGACGTATCGTAGTGAGAAGCAGATATCACCCAACTTCTCCTAGAATTTTTGATGGAAAATTAATTCATTCCGTTTTCGATGACATCATTATCGATAAACGCATTTGAAGCCATTCGTATTTTTTGTTTTTCACATTTAAATAAGTTGGTGGTTTGAATCCGTTTGAAATAAGGAAAGATATGAGAAAAAGGAGAAAAGATAAAAATATTTATTACGAATATTTCAAGTTTAAAAAAATTAATTTGTTGCTAATAGATTTTTATAATAAGATTTCGTCAACAAAAAGCATAAAATTTACATTATATTTTTACGAGTTCATTTATATTTACTAAATTTATCAAAAAATGTAATGACAACACTTAAATAAAATAGATACCAATAATATCAAATGCATACATATGTAGGTATATGTTATTCTGATAATTAAAAAAATATTTATGAAGAGTGAAACAATTAAAGCAGTAAAGGCTTGATAAGAATTTTTTAAAAATAGAAAATATATCTGAACATGAGAAGGGAAAGATTCTCAGAAGGGTGAACATGAGAAAAAATATGTAGTTTTAAATATTTTATGTTTAACTACTCCGTTCAAATAATTTCTTTAATTAATAAAAGATATAGATATATCACAGTCTTATGAGCATTAACGATTATAAAATATTAACACACTCTAAGTAATAATTATATGATTTAGCGTTTTGGAAAATTAGCGAAATAAAATCTACACACTAAATATTTATTCTAATTGATTAAACAATTATCATTGGATTGGTATTATTTAGCCATTTGTCAAAAAACGAATCATTTCAACAATACCTCATGAAAGCAAAAAATATCTATTTTGGATTTCAAGTATGTTTAAGAATGTTAGTGATTGAGATATGATGATGAAAATGATATCATACAATGTTTTCTGGTGGTAAGATACAACAAAATATATCTTGCAAGTTGCAACCTTTCATATGGTGATTTAGAATTCTATATCATCTTATGACAATGGCGAATAATTTGTCTCTTTTAATCAAACAAACAGGAAATTTCAATTTTAAATGCATTTGAAGCTACATAATAAAATAACTCGTCTGTTATCGATGCATAAAGATTGAATTTGAACATTAGGGTTTACAAAGTTTTACCATATAGTTTCGAGTCTAATAATATTTACTCGTCATAAATCTTAATTAAACATTGTTTTTCATGTGCTACATATAGTTAAAAATGTTGATGATAGTTAAAAATGTTTTTAAAATATCCTGATGATGAGTCAATGTTGGACTCGAAGCTGATGTTATTTTTTTATTTTTGTATTTAGATGAAGAAATAAATATATTGTTTAAGTCTGAATAGCCTTAGTCTTCAAATTCAATCTTCTTAATAAATATGAATTTCCAAATCAATAAATATAAAACTTGATTTCAATATTTGGCCTACAACCCGAACAATGCAGTTGTTGTAAAAGTAGTTATAATTAATTCATAAATATTTCTTTTGAGTTAATAGAATCTCTTTTTCTAAAATCCAAAAAAAAATTGACAAAAATTTATAAGCAGCCATACAACACAAAAAAGAAAATATAAAGAATATATCATTGAAAGCTTTCATAGCAAAAGTCATTATCAAGCCATATATCAAAATTGCGATAGAGTAAATTATAGACAGAATAATAAATAAATAAATAAAAAATTATGAAAAAAGCTAAATTTTTATTAAGGTAGCAGGAGCAAAAAAGCACAAGAAATCATAGCAAGAAAATATTTTGTTTATACAGGATACAATTAAAACTAATACTTAAGAATCAAAAAATAATAATACATGTGAAGTTCAAATTTATTTATAAAACCAGAGTTTTTATATTTCTTCGAATATGTAATATTAATTTTAAAAATTTATATAGAAAAAAATAATTTTTATTAAGAAACTTGAATACACATTTTGAAATGTATACATATTTTTTACAGAATTTAAAACTTGAAGACTGTTGCTTTGCTCTCAACGTTTTACTCAGCTACAAGCTGTAAACCGATCATTCAAAGTAAAGAAAAATATAATAAAGTTTGAACCTCTAAAGCTTCCGTGATTGAAAGCTCAAAAAATATAACATTTAAAAAGATACAAAATAAGGTATTCGATGAAAACAGTACAAAAACATTACGGGTGTCTCAAAATCCTCAAAACAAAAATCATTTTAAAAGCAATTTCGATTTGATACTTACACAAAATTCCAGGCGAATTTATCAATTTTGTTCAATTTTTCGTTTTGTTTTTGAAGCAGTTTTTGGACATGCAATCATTTCAGATTCAAGTTTGTATTTGTTTTTGTATTTGAGTTCAAAGATATTTTTACAAAATATTTATAATTAGTAAATTTTCAAAATTTGCGAGTTTCATTAGGAAGTTAAAGATTGTGTTTGATTTTTTAATTAAATTTGATGAAGACAACCATTCATTCACAGGCGTAAGCACAGCAGAGAATAATATGAGGAAAAAGAGAAAAGTATTCAAGACTTCATTACAAATCATTAAATTTTGTTTCATTTGATTATTGTAAGAAATAAAATTAAAACAAAAAACAAAAATCAAATGAAAAAGTTTCTTTATAAAATTTAAATTTGTAAGATATTTAAGATTGAATAAGATAGAGTAGTTTGAAGATCGTTGTATTTCACAGACCTGCGAAAAATTAAACAGTTATAGAGAGTTTTATCAATATTCAACCTCTTAATAGGGTAAACAAGGTATTGTGAACACAATGTTTTTTGTAAGGTATTGTGAACACACCTAATTTCGAATGCGATTTTCTTCGCTATTTTGCATTCAAATGGATCAAAACTTTGTATAGAAGTAGTTTGAACTATCTACTCTACTTCTATACAAAGTTTTGATCCATTTGAATGCAAAATAGCGAAGAAAATCGCATTCGAAATTAGGTGTGTTCACAATACCTTACAAAAAACATTGTGTTCACAATACCTTGTTTTACCCTAATATTTTAAAATCTAAATATAAGAATTCCAATTATCATTTTCAATTCTTTCACAAAAAATCGAGATTACATATAGATTTTCGTTTTTTCTCAAGCAATCAATGTTTAGTTTAGGTATGTACCTATTTTAATTATTAAATAACGTTAGTATTGAAGTTTACGAGAAAAGTGCTCTGAAATTTATTTCTTCTAATATAAAATCTTTGAAATAATTTTCCTCACAAATAAAATATATTTTTTGTGTAAGAAATTATTGCATTATTGCATATGTTGTAAGAAAATTTAAGGGTCAACGTGATTACATTTTTTGATATCCTTGATAATTTCAAGACACTCTTTAAACATTCATATTAATAATTAACAAGTAAAATGGTTTCATTGAATTGTTTTCAGGAGAAATTTATTTTGTTCCATATTTCTTTGGAATAATATTAAAGGTATTTTTGATTTGATACGTACCAAAATTAAGCTTAATAAAAAAAAATCAATTAGAATTTGCGTTCATCTGGATGATCAGAATATGTATTCATTAAAAAATGTTATCTAGAAATGGACTGGTCACTAAAATTTGACGGCTTGTTCTTAGTTAAATTCTCAACATTCAAGTACATACATATGCTGGAAATATATATTTCGGCTCAAATTCACATAAATCACTCTACAAGTAACTAAAATATGTTCAGTAAAAGTTGAAAAAAATAGTAAAAACATAATATTTTTGAGAGTTCAACAGCAAAATGCAAAAAAGCGAATGTTTAGTGCTTGAGAAAAATGCATTGAGTATCAAGAGAAGAATTTTAAAAAAGAATTAGGTAACTAAAATTACTGAATTAAATATGAGAAAAATTGCATTTCTAAACCGAATTATATATACGTTTTTCGAATTGATAGAAATTTTTGTGGCAGTGTCATCTGAATCGATGATATCGATGGAGAAATGAAAGGAAATTTCTGAATTTTTTTCTTGTGAAAGAATTTAAAGTTTTTTGGAACTGCATGAAATAAATGAACTAAATCTCTAAATTGGGTATTAATAGACAGAAAAAAAAATTAATTTTCTGACCTAAAAACTGATCCGACTTTTCGTTCCAGTTTTTTGTAACTTATTATGACTAATTTTATGTGTAGGAACAAATGACGTTACCAAATTATTTTGAAATGTCGTATTTTCAGACATAACCCTACGCAATGGAAATTATTTGAAATTTAAGAGAAAAAAATTAAACGGAAAAATGTTTTCAAGACAAAAAGTTAATAAAATAATTTCTTTTTTTAAATTCTTGAAAAAGAAAAACAAGAAACAAAAATGTAAATTCTTAGAATGTCTTAATTACGTTGGCGCATCATACCTGACCACCTTCACCTTCAACGCTTTGCAGTTCACGCCATTCCTCAATAGTTTGCGCCAAATCAATCTGACATAGAGGAACTTTAACTTCACCAATTTGATCATGTTTTGAGAAGCGATCAAAGTCAAATATTGCAAACACTAAAGTTTTATTCATGGCCTCGGCATATGGTAAATTCTAAAAGAAAGGCATCATATTTTAAATATGAGTCATTATTTGATAGATATGCTTCATCAATAACAATTTTTAAAAAATTGTTTCAAATATGCAACATTCTTTCTCACCTTGAACACAAATGTCTCATTGAATTCTGGATTAAGTGTCTTTCGGTGTACTTTGGTTTCAAACTTCTTCTTTTTGTCAGGAAGTAGGTAGACTTTAACATAAGGATCAGACGTTCCACCCATATCGAGTGCAGGTAATTCTTCTGCTTTAATCACTGTCACAGCTAAACTGTTTGAATTAAAATCATACTCCAACTGATAAATAATTGAAAGGAAAAAAAATAAGTATCTAATCTCTCAATTTAAAAATTGTATACGAACTTTATACTGCAGTTTTCCCAGTTTTTGTTCACTCTGTTTACTTCCTTCATCTTCGTGTTCCTCAGCGTTGTCGGTCAATTCTTCCATGTCTGGTTGAACCTATTTATTTTTTCCAAAGTTTTTAATAAAACAAAACAAATCAATCAGAATTGCATCTTAGTGAAATATAAACAAACAAGTAGAAATAAATATGAATGATTTCAATGATTTTTCATGTCAATTCGGTAAGGTTGTTTGGCTAACATCTACAGAAAATACAATGATAAGAAATATAATAAGTTACAGACTCGAATGTATACTGGTTAAAAGTGAAGGATACGATGGATTATTATTATATTGATAGTGATAATTTAACAGTGAAGAAAGGCTATGTAAGCTTTTTGGAAATCTTCCATGTATGATGATCGGAAAAAAAAACAATATGAATAAAGCAACATCAAAAATATGGCCTTCTACAGTTTGCATTTGTGTCAGATGTGATAATGTCAACTTTTTTTTTTTCTATTGTTCCTAGTCCCAAACGTTTTCCGTGTTTACGTTTTGATGCTGACGATTCAAATAGACTTCCACTTTTCAAAGAAATTCTTCACATGTTTTTTAAAGACTTAAATCACTTATAAGATTTTTAATATTTACAATTATATTTTTTAAAAAAAAACGGAAAAAGTAAGACTTCTTCATAAAATTAGTATTGATCGTGGCGAAGATCTCCATAGCAGGGTTTGCAGATTACATTGTTGTAACTTTCTACTTCAATTACTTTAATTTTTCACCAAAAAAAAACAAGAATAAAACAAAGTAGAATGATAGGAAGCTCAAGTCAGGCTTTTTGTGTCTTTTGTTTTCGTGTTTGGTAAGATTAAGAAAAGAAGTTTTTGAGATTACTTAAGAATTACACACACAACAATAAAGTTTTTCTTTGGTTATTATTTTCATTTTTCTCGACAGCCAAACACTCATGGACATGATTATATTAACCTTTTCTTTATAAGCAGATCCAAGTAACTGTACCGATTTCAGATCAACGCCTTTCATGCCTTTCTTTCCATCTTTAGAGCGTCTCTTCCGAAAGCACCGTCGAATACAGAAACCACAAATTCCCAGAATTATAAGTGCAATTAGTATAAAAATTGCCACAACACCCCATGTAGGAATGCCTGTCTTTTGTCCTATTGCACCAGCTACATCCATAGTTTTATCTTGTATTTTTTTTACAGTCGACTCAGTTGGTTCTGGTGTTACTTCTTCTTCTGAGAATTGAAATGAATATTAAAACTTTATGTATCGTTTGAAAGAAATTGAACATCACCTTCAGTTTCAAAAGTAGTGGTTGGTGTTGTAATTCTAACTTTATGTAAATGTTTGCCAAAAATATGTGTGCCTAGTGTAGTCGAAATTTCTCCAATTTCATCTCCTTCTTCTTCTTGAACTTGACGTTTAAAAAGCAATTTCTTTAATCCTGGAGCCATTTCCACTGTTTTGTCTAAGTGTTCAAAAAAATTAAATCCTTTCATTTATGTACTCGAATTGATTTTTTTATGGAAATCAACATGTTTAAGCGGGTAACTAAAGAAACTAGTATCTACCCTAATTTTTTTAATTCTTTATTCACTGCTTACAATTTGAGAAGGAAATTTTCTTTTCTCTGTTTTATTGATTGAAATTTTTTCGTAATCATACAGTTATTTTTCAGATTTTTTTCTAACTTTTCATAAAACTTTTGCCTAAATTTTGAATACAATTTTTCTTTAACATAAATATACTGTACCTATTATTTCCACTTTGAATTCCGGTGACGTTTTAATAAAACTAAACAGAAAAAATGTAAAAATGGATTCCGACTTATCTAATATTATTTTTTTTACAATTATTTTCTTATTTTAGAGAAATAACTGGAGCATTCTCTACGTTATTTCTCGTTGCACAAATTTCAGTCAATTACGCATATAAATTTTCAAATTGTAACGCAATTAAAAGCACAAAGCAAAACTTTTGATTTTCTTCCTTCTACTTGTTCCGTGAACGGTTTGATCGTCGCGACGTCTAACTTTTTTCACTACTGGATGAAAAATTTTCGTCAATGAAGTGTTGGCAGAAACAAGAAAAGTTTTTGTTCGGAAAAAATCGATAGGAATATTAACACTGACGAAGCATAATCCATGCGCTTTCTGAAAGCTTCACTTTGCGCAAGCTTAATGGAAAAAAATTGCAATGTTGGTGACTAGATGAATACATTTATGTTAAAAAAACAGCAGAAAAAAAGCTTAGAGAGATGTTTACAAATATTCGGTACTTTTCAAATGTTCATAAGACAATTCATAAGGCAAAATCCCAATGGAATAGATGACGACATCATCGTCAAGTTGTTTTTATTTCAAGAAAATGTTACCAAAAGTGACATCATCCTGAAAAGAAGAATATTAACATCAAAGGAACCAAAATATTAAAAACATCATTGGCATCTTTTTAATTAAATATTCCTTTCACTTCATTCTTAATCCAAAAGACTATCTACAAATGAATTGAAAAAGCTTTTTCAAATGTACAATGGAGCGGTTTTACAAAAGAATACAAAATAACATATTTGAGTAAATTAAAGTAGATAATTTAAATTTTCCAATAATTTATCTGTATGCTCGACATTTTGAATCTAAAGCTAAATATAGTAGATATAAAGTTTTTTCGGTTTGAAATATTGAAACAAACAACACATAATGTAGGCAGAATTATTAAAATTTAATATTCGATAGTTTCTGCATCTTGTGGTTTTCGTGAATATTTTAATCCTAGAGTGCTTCCAATTTCATCAATGGCTTGAAGAAAATAGTCAAGTTGTTCTCTTGTATGTGCTGCCGATAAGCAAAATCGTATCCTTCCTTCCATGATTGGAGTTGCTGGAAAGCCAGCACCAACTACAGCAATTTTCCGCTTTGTCAACGTTCTCACAACAGCACCAATTTTTGAAAAGAGATAAACTAACATCGGAACGACTGGTGAATCTTCATGTCCATAAGTTATAACACCAATTTGCGCTAAACGTTTTCTGAAATATCTTGTATTTCTTGCTAATTGATCAATTCGTTGTTTCCCTTCGTCTGTTCCATCCAATCCCATAATAATCTTCATTGAAGTGAGAATTTGTTGAGCCACCGCTGGTGCCATTGAACTTGCGTAACAATGTGCGTGACTATTAGTGCGTAAATAATCAATAAGATTCTTCGAACCAGCAATATAACCCCCAGCAGATCCAAATGACTTTGTAAACGTTCCCATCATTATATCGATATCCTTAGGATCAATTCCGTAATAGTCAGTGATTCCGCGACCATTGGGTCCTGTCGCTCCTACACTATGAGCTTCATCCAAATATATATAGGTGCCATATTTCTTTTTGATGTCAACAATTTCTGGAAGCTTTACAATCGAACCCTCCATGCTGAATACACCTTCAAGAATTATTAGGATTTTTTTCCATGGTTTGCCATTAAGAGTTTGACCATTTACTATTGATTTTTCAATGACTTGTTCCAAACTCTTCATATTGTTATGCTCATAAACCTTAACAGTTGCACCTGAAAGTCTCAACCCTAAAATAATTGAAGCGTGATTTTTTTCATCCGATACGACAAGACATCCTGGCGATATCAAGGAAGGAAGATTGAGGGCGTTTGTTGCAAAACCCATTCCAAAAACAATTGCATCCTCCGCACCTAAAAATTGTGCTGTAAGTACTTCAAGCTCATTATGAAGTGTATTTGTTCCTAAAAAATTAATGAATTAGTTCTACAAGGTAGAACATTTTAATAAATTTGTTTACCTAATTCTCGTCTTGTACTACTTGTAGAAATTCCATATTTCCCAATCGCTTGTATAGAGTCTTCTGCACAAGGTCCCGAATTCTGCGCAAATCCGAGATAGTTGTATGATCCTAAATTTATACATTTCGTTCTTGTGCCAGTAAATTCAAATGTCCACCCGTAATCATTTGTAATACGATCTTTCAATACAAGCGTGTCACTTGGAACACTGCATATCGGCCGATTCCAACAATCTTTCACTCTCCTGTATACGTAACAAGAGTAAAATCTCTCAAAAGCATCATAAAGTGGAACATATCCGTCGCGATTCTTTTCAGTGGCAACCTTTGGTACGAAGAAAAGCTGGTTCAGGTAACCAATTATCATTAAAAAGTAGAAGCCAAGGTATGTAAGGCATGCAGTTATAAGAGGCGCTTCTTCAAAACTTTCTTTTGATTTTTTCTTAGCTTTGTTATGGTCAAGAAATGTTTTCTGCAAAAGAACAAACTATAATGAAATAATCTGTTAATTTTTGATGGTTTTATAAAGTGTGTTCAACTTATCACTGTATACATATATAAAAATTTATTTCGAAGTCCTTTTGCATTCAAAACATGGTAAAATTTATTTAAGTAGTTTGGAAACATTTTCAAGTATTGATTTATTTTTCTATAACTGACTAAATATATATATATGTATAGCTTAAAATATTTTAACTCACTTGATCCTTGAACTTTGCGTTTGCTGAAGTTTTAGATGTATAGTTGTCAATTGTTACTGGCTTGTCATTTGAGGTATGACTATTACCATATCCGTTTATGAAACCATAAGCCTGAATTATTCCATTCGTTCTAGGCAATACATCATTTGATTTTTTCATATTTTGTAAATGTTGACTTTCACTATTGCTAATTTTACCTTCAAGTTAATCTGAATACGATAACCTACCGGTAGGTATGTTAAGACAACAGAATTTAAGTGTAAAACTTATACTATTTGAGATGCAGATACTAACTAGTTTTATGCCCGCCCCGAAAACATTTTATAATGACAAAAAAGCTAAAGATCTCACTAAATTCAATGAAAACTTCGAGGAGTTGACGATTTTTCTTAAATTCTGAATTCGCCTAATTCGCTTAGATAATGAAATGCCCTATAAAAAATCTTGTTACAAGTTAGGTAGTGATCTATAAAATAAAATAGAATACCTAACTAATAAAAAATTGTCGAACTCTAGAAAATCATTCAAAATCTAAAGTTTTAAAAATATAATTTATTATAAATATAATTTGTTTTTAAAATAGGTTTTATTTTTGTTTACTGAAACTTCAATTTTCAAAACCACCTCAACGAATTCAAGAATTCATTGGGCCAACTTATAAATAATACATAGACCTTATTTTTGATAAACGAAGATTTTGAGAATCCAAGTATACTTTTCATTTATATTTCAATTGAAACATAGACTTCTGAATTTCTGTTGAGTTTTTATTTGCAGCTAAATCGGATGCATCTGCCTGAATGAATACCTATTCCGATAGGACCTACATCTTCTACAAACATATTGATATGTTTTTCAAATTTTCAACGAATATAAAAAAAGTAAATACCTATTTAATCAATTAATGATACTAATTTTTTCTATCTTCGTTTGACATTTTTTTTATTCTTCTATTAATAAATATATTTCTTTTTCTTTACATTTCACTACCCTTTATTTATACTCATCCATACTTTCCTTTAAAATGTTGAATGAATATTTTGGAACCAAAATTTATGTAAAAAACTGTATTCTACAGTCAATTCTTGATAATAAATATTTGAAGGAACCAAAAATTTACATCAAGTGAAAATTCTGATCGAAGAAATTTTGTTCAGGATTTCGTCACATGCAATTTAATATCGAGTGAAATTTCTTATCAAAAGCATTTCTTATCAAGAGTTGATTGTAATTAAAATATAATTTCTTAATTATTAGGAATGTTATTTTTTGGATTATCTAATTTCTTCGATCATTAATAAACAGCTACAAAATCTTGTGGAATTTTTCAACTCAAATTATAATTTTTTTCTGTTCCAAGGCACAACATTAATTTGTCTTCTTTGTAAAATGGGTTTATTGAATTTTGATATAGTGTTATCAAATTTGATAGAAAAAAAGCAACGCAATATTAGAAGCAAAAATATGAAAATTTTTTTCCACCTGTCACATATTTATCATTTTTTTTTTGTAAATTTCCCTTAAGATTTTTGAGATTCCTTTCTGCATCTTTATAGAAAAATAGATGTCCTTTTATATAAACGCATTTTTTTACAAATGCAATAAAAACCTTTTTAAATCTCATCTTCCTAATATTATCATATTTTCATCGAAACTTTCATTCACACTTTTCCTTTCACACTCGATCTGTCGGATGATTAGCAGACTTTCAGAAGTATTTGGAGAACAAAGCGTAGTACATTATTATTATCTTAAAATAAAACCTTTTCTAACAGTTATACTAACCACATATTAAGCTTATCATTAAGTACAATACTTATTTATCTGTCATTTCGATTTTTTTTGTCCTTTAAACTTGATGAATATAAGAAATGAAAGAGATGCATATTCGTACGTAGTTCATAACCTTTCTTTACTTAAAAGCGCAGTCTTTCTTTATATATTTTAAATCCCATTATTTTGAGTTACATCACCTAATTGTCTATGAAACTCTGACATTGCATAATTATGCAAACAATTCTGTTATAATTCTACTCATCTATGTAATTCACGAACATCACATTTAATTACGTCTTTGAAAAGTTTAAAAAAAACCTATCAATGAATATAAAATGAGAATTAAAAAATCAACATTTGTACAAAATCATTTTAAATTTTTTTTTGGTAAATTATTTATGTCATATGTATTACAGAATTGCTTTTGATCTAAGGAATTTTTTAAATTATGCAAGCAAAATGTTTATTATGAGTATCATAAGTTCTTATTTATTTAGTGACTATGCTGAGAAGGGAATGTAGTACAAAAATATCAAACTAAACACATCGTCGGTTTCTCTCGATTATTTAAAAATGTTCTAATCGAAAATGTTTGAAACTTTCACATTTTTTTTGTGATTTGAAAAACTTCCACCAAGCCCAAAAGCAAATAAGAAGAAGCAAATAACACATTATATAACACCAATCACTGATATTTTTTATACTGTTAATATAGATGATCGTAGAGTATTCTTTCAAAAAAATCTTTTCGTTTTTCCTTTTTTTTTATGTTACAGAGGTATAAAAGTTACTCGACTTACTTT
Organism: Clunio marinus; assembly: GCA_900005825.1. Classification (NCBI taxonomy): domain Eukaryota; kingdom Metazoa; phylum Arthropoda; class Insecta; order Diptera; family Chironomidae; genus Clunio; species Clunio marinus. The sequence continues at coordinate 1,718,667 of CVRI01000001.1, forward strand.
TGGCACTAAAAGTTTTCTGTAAAAAAACCGCAATGCTACTATGACATCCCCGAAGACGGATCATCTAAATCAGTGACAAAATTGTTTTGTATACGTTTTAAACTTTCGGATTTCTGATGGTTTTCTGATTGCTGACTAGGCTCGATAAAAATGGGTTCATCAGATGTGCGTAATGTTTTAGTGTCATCTTTAGTTTTAGGTTTAGGGAGTTGTGAAATTTTTAACTTCATTTTGTCACTATCTTTTACAACCAGACCGCCAAACTCGCGTGGATCATATTCAGCGAAAGCTAATTCTTTTTCACGACTTTTTGTGTTTAGAGCTTTTAATCTGGCCATTCGTGTATCGATAATTTGTAAATGCTTCATTATGTAATCCTCACCAGGTGCTAATTTATGTGCCTCATGAAGACAAGCATATGCTTTTGAAAGAAGACCTCGTTCAACATAAACGACGCATAAATTATGTAAGCCTTGAATATTTACAGGATCTAATTGAAGAATCTGTTTGTAACACTGTAAAACATAATTGGTTGAATAGTAAAAGCATTTGCACTGATTGTTTACAAAAAATGTGAATCACATACGTTCTCAGCTGCATCTATATCTTTCAAGTTATTTATATAAATGTCACCAAGAAGAATAAAGCCTTTAACATGATCTGGATGATATTTCACAAGCTGGTTTAAAAAGGGTGCTGCCTCCAAAGGTCTATGATCATCAGCAAGCAAAAGTGCAAGATTGAAAAGAGCACTTCTAAAATCTTGTTTTATATGAATTGCCCTACGAAAAAACTGTTCAGCTTCTTCAATGTTTCGATCATCCATAGCAAGCATTCCAAGATTAAAATAGACTCGCTCGTTAAGCTCTTCAAGAAAAGAAAAAAATGTACGAAAAATAAAGACAAATTAATGTTTTATAAACGTTCTTACATTATTTCACTTAGTTACCATCTTTTTGAAGCAACTTTAAAAGCCTCTCCTTAGAAATTTCTCTCAACTCTGGTTTATTTAATTCCTGAAGAAGGATAGCAGAATTTAACAGAGCTTGCTCATGATCTGGATCATATTCAAGAGCCTTATCCAAGTAAGCTAATGCTTGTGTTGGTTTATTAAGTTCAAGAAAAACAACCCCTAGCTGAAGTAAAATAAATATTTACATAAGAAATAATCTACAAATTTTAAACTAAATTAAATTTTATACTGAAAATTGTAGGACGTTTACTAAAAAAAAAAGCAGAACTTATTAATTTACTCAAGAAAAACTCGCTAAGAGTCAACAAACAACTATGTTTTTTCCACCTTTCTCCATAATTCATTTAATGAAAATAATCTGTTCTTCGTTTTTATTTAAACAAAACATTATTGCAAAACCCCATTAGGTTTTTAAAGACAGAGAAAAAAGAAAATAAAAAATCGAACAAAATTTTCTTGAAATTTGTAGTGACGATAAAAGATTTGATAATGTAGTTTTCACTTACATTGTAATAGATATCAGGGTTGGTACTGTCGTATAAAAGGGCTCGTTCATAAACCTCCTGTGCTTCTTTTGTACGATTTAATTTAATTAATATGTCTCCCCTATTGATGTAAGCTTGAGTATAGTCGCTTCGCATTGATATCGCTTGACGATACAGCGAATCTGCCTCTTCAAGACGAGTTATATTTTTTGAAATGAGATTTGCGAGATTCAAGAATACATTTAAATGGTTTGGAGCAATTCTTGTTTGATAAGATTCTCCAGGTTTTGCTTTTGGAAGAAGACTTTTCGCTATCAAATATGCATTTTCAGCTTCTTTATACTCTTTGAGATGGTTGTACGTACGACCAACATTGATCCACCCACCAATGTCATCTTTTTGGACTTTCACAGCAGATTGAAAATACTTTAATGCTTCAAGAAATTTTCCATCACTTTCAAGCGCATGTCCTACGTTGTTGAATAGTTTGGCATTTTTTTTATTCACCCTCAAACCGCTCATGAAAATTGAATATTCTGACTCCCAATCCCAGTTTCGATTCCATGTTTTTATGGCATGTGACATTAAAAAGGCTGCCATGCAAAACCATATCAGCTTTTTCGAAAAACATCGTTCTAAGATAAGATGAAAACCGTAAGCAACCATTAAACAGAAGCCCATTGATGGCATGTAAAGGACCCTTTCTGCGACAACAAATCCAACAGGAAAAAAAAGGTTTGACGCTGGCAAGAACGGTAGAATCATGAAAGCAAGACTCTTTTTGAAAAAGATAATAGTCATTAAAATCCTTATAAATTTTAAAATTTTTCAAATAGTAGGATTATTAAACTCACCATTAGAAGGGCATTTGCCTTACGTCGATTTTCACAACTGATTGCCAACCAAATCATCCAACCATATATTGTATAAGTCAGAATTGTCATCACATTGCGTACATCATTGAAAGATTTGATTAACTCAATCGTTCCCATCGTCCAATCGCAACACAGATCGTTAGGAAATAGGAGAAGTCTAAGATTGACTGATACGAGATAATTGTAAGTTAGTTGACGTGATGGCGTTGGGCTTACACTTGATGGATTATCAAACCTGAAGATGGAATTGAAATGTCAGTAAACCCTATTTTCTTCTTTATATTCAAGACACAAAAAGCTTAGCATAAACATGCTCGTTACAATGCATTGAAAAAAAAACTTTATGTTGATAAGTCATTGAACCAATCACCAATACAAGTAGAATATATTTTCAGCACACAACTATGAAGCTTTTGATTTTCATTGAAAACATTTTCTCTTTCTTCTTCTTTGAGTATTTCATTCTGTCGAGACAAACGGAGGTGACCTTGCACAAGTTGCGATAGAAAATATACACACATTTTGCCTATCAACATAGATGCTGATCCAGACATCCATTCATACACATTATTAGTGAAGAATTTACCTTGTAAAAACAGGAAGCTGGGATCCCATAATATGGAGTCTGGCAAATAGCAAGCCAACAGTTGATAAGCATAGAACTACGAGACGTCGAGTAGCTTCATTAGGCCACCAATTATTTGTCAATGATGGTGCTTTACCACAAGTAACATTCTGTAACATATGCTTTAGATCATTCATGTGAACCTATGAAAAAGATCAAAAGTTAAACATTTTTAAAAGGTGTATCAAATATATCTTATCATTCTTACTTTTTGAACTACAAATATTTCATATATTGCACATATTCCGCAGATTGTTATTCCTTGTTCTTTACATAACATGGCTGCAGTAACTGCAACTACCGAAAGAAATAAGTAACGCCATCCTACATTCATAAAAAACATAATTAATATAGTTAAGTATTTGAATGTGATATTTGAATGTCATTCGCCTTTACCTGTAGACTTTCTACTTAGTGAAGCTTTTGTATAAGAAATGAAAGCAGCTAAAAAAAATATGCTGCACATGACTTCGGCTCTGCCAACAACTCCTGTGACCTGAACAATGAAAAAAACATTATCATGTTTCAATTTTAAACTAGGCACTTATAAATCATTCAAAAATCTTAGGGATAGAATATTTGAAACATAACTATTCAATAAAAAATTTGTTTTTTCATTGGATAATATAATTTAGATAATTCAGGTACAAATGCTGAAAAAACATGTTGCTTACAGCTTCGGTATGTATAGGATGCACAGCAAAAAAAAGAGCAGCAATGAAAGCTACTAAATCAGGAACAATCGTTGTACACATGCTGCAAAAGAAAATGTATAAAATGTTAATTTAGAACTAAGCATTACAATTGGATAAAAGAAAGTTTTTCGTCTTTTTTTCAACATTTGTTTTTCTCATTATAAATTTGTGAAGTTCAAGAGAATTTTCCTGAAATAATAATGGTTTATATTGATATTATTTAGGAACATTTATATATGTTGAAATAAATTAAAATATCTTATCCTAAATTTGTTATGCGTTGTCCAATACTTCTTTTGAGTAAGACAGATTTTAACTTGAAAAAAGAATATTAATTTTGATTTTCGCTCTCAATAAATAAGTAAATCTGAATATCGAAGACGTTTTAAAATTTCATTAATCACCTACATGAGTTTTAAATGACATCAAATAAAAAAGGGAACAAATCTTACCAAAAATACATAATAGATACCAGAATATGCATAGCGACGTTCACTAAGTGATATCCTACGGGATCTAGTCCATGCACTGCATAATTCCAACGGAATGTGAGTACACACAGTGGTCGATATGATTTGTGACTTTGCTCCTAAAGCATGTGAAGAAAGGAATAAAAATTAAGAATTATTATGAATGAATTTTATCGAAAAAAACATTGTTTTTATTGTTATTATATTGTACGCTAAAGTTTTCTCGACAGAAAGAAACTAATAAAAAATAATCTCTATACATTTTTGTGGACAAAAAGCTTTAAAATAATTTATTATTTAAGCATAACAAAGAATTTAATCATTTTGATTCTAAACCTTTAGGAAATCAACAAGTGTCATGATGCTTTTAATTGTTTATGGATGATTAGGAATAAATATTTCAAGTAAATTCTTACTTTGTACATTGGGGTTCCCCAGAAATCGTTCATGAAAATATTTTTAAAAGGAGTATGCTGCCGTAGATCACGATTATCCTTTATTGCACTTATATCATCAAAAACAAAGCCACAGTAAAGTGTGTTGTAATAACAAAAAATGCATAGCAATGCAATAATTGCTCCGTAAATGCATGAAGTCATTATTCTAGGTGAAGTTTTTGTAATCGTAATTAGCAACAAAATATTACGCAAAAACAGGTTCCAATGTTTTACTAATTTTTGTACTAATATATTTCACGACTTCCACAAAATTATTTACGATTTTTGATATTAATTTCTATGTCTCATTTCCTCTCAAAAAATTTAAATATTCCTTTACTCCATATTTTTCTATCTTAATGTCTTTTCTAATTTCATTATTTTCTAAAAGCTGTCTAGATTTAATATAAATCGAATATTAAATCCACATGCAAAATATTTCTTAAAACATTTCAAAAACTCTTTAATACACTGTCACTCTTTTTGGGCATTTTATTACTTTGAGTATATGACAACGACGGGCGAGGCCATACGGACAAAATTATCATTTGGACTTAGTTATTTTTTTACTAAAATAGATAGATGTATTCCTAGTTATATCAAAGGTTAGGCAATCCTTATTTTATCCTTTAAACTTTTCTGTTCTGTATAGTTCAGTTAGATAATTATCTTATCAGTTTCTGAATTTTTTTTCTCAATTTTCATTGATTTTTTCTTCTTTTCGATGTATAATTCCTTTCAATTTTTTTATTTTTCAAAATACGAAGTGAACTAAACTATGTTTATGTATTTGTGGTTCTGAAACATTGATATTTTAAGTTTTCCAATTAGTTTTCCACTTCATCTACCTAACTTTTCACAAATGATTTATTTTTTTTTCAAAAAAAAAGTGAAATGACTAGGTTCCATGTCTTTTCTATTCCACCGTAAAGTGATTACTAAAAAGATGTATGTAGAATATTTCTTGGAATTTTACTTGGAAAATTTTCGTTCGAGTTTTGAGCCTTGACATGGGCCACTTAAATGAGAGACCGAGAGAAACTCTCTCCTGGAAGGAGTGGTTCATGGAGCAAAGTGCAAAAAAATCTTCTGCATAGACGTATAAAGTATTCGCAAGAGTATTCGCTATTAAGAAGAGAATTTGAAATGTGATTCGAAAAGATGAATTCCTATCATTCAATGAAAATTCCAAGAAATTGTCCTTAAAAATTTGCAAGGATTATCAAAAGTAAGAAAAACATTACAAATATCATCTTGTAAATTTTTCGTTCTATGTGTTATTCCACAACAATTGGCTTTCTGCATACTTTGAATTTGCATAAAAATTTCATCTTGAAAATGAAAAACATTTCAGTAACAATTTGTGATTTGTACAACTGATGTTTTTATTCTGGAAAATATTAAAACTAACCCTCACAAAATTTGGATGAACATCAAATACTGGAGCTTATTAAAATGTGAGAAATTTTCCATTTCTACATCCAAAAGTTACATTTCGAAATTTAATTTTTCACAAAAGATTTCACAAGTAAACGAATTCACTTCATATTAAAGTCAAATTTCCTTCATAGTTGCATAATTAAATTTATTACAGAGACAACCTGGCCTCTTATAAAGTAAAAAAGAAAAACAATTTAAAGATTCAATTTTATATAAATACTTAGCGCTTTCATGAAGATAACTAAAGTCAGGTCATGAGTTTATACTTTTATTATATCTTTAAGAAATTGAACTATACATCTTTATCGAGAAACTAGACATTCTTTTAATATTTAGGTATTATTGATCTGCAATTTTGTTTCATATCAGAATATTTATTTTTTCTTTAAGTCAATGTTTCTATACATTTTCATTAGTGAATAAAATAAAATGATTTAGAAATTAGGTAGGTATTCATAAATGTAGTAACTTTTTTTTTGTCATCATTAGTATTATTTAAGAAAGTATTAAAACAAAATTTCTGGTTTAAGGAAAGAGAGATGCGATTGTTGAATGGAATTACATTTATGCATTACAAAAATCAATCGTTAAATTAAAATATAACGTAATTGAATTCTATATAAATACTGAGCAAAACTCTTAATGTTGCTTAAATAGGTTGTTTCATTTCTGTATTTTTGCTGATACATTTTAGATGAATAGAATTCGTGTAAATAATTTAACGTCGATACATAACTTTTTCTTCTCGTCTTAATGCCTGCATCAGAACAATTCCTAATACTGCATTTACAACCTGAGTAAAGTATAGTTAAAAAAAATTAAGGATTGTCTTCGATGTTAAAATATTTGAAAGAATTAGTTATAATAATTTACATGAATTAGCGCAAGTGACATCGCCATCGCTGCAGCCCATATGGATTTGTCTTCTAAATACCAAGTCAATTCATCAACGCAGCCATTACTGAAAGCATGGCCTGTGACAGTGTCCCGACATTCAATTGGAAGTGGTTGACGTAGAGTGATGTAGTCATTCGGGCCGTCTGCTCCACAACATCCAACCTTTATTGGTAACAATGAGGATGTCAAAATAAATATTTTTTTTATAGATTCTTAACTTATTTTGATATTATTTCCTTTTCAGATTGTGTGCCCCTTGATAATTTAAAAAGTTCATAAACATGTTTATCTTCGTATATTTTCGTAGTCTAAAGGTGAAAAACAATGATAGCTGTGGCTTTTTAAATCATACTTAAGCGTAACGAATAAATTAACAAATTACAGCGTTGGGAGAAACATAAATATGTATCTACTCTGAAACTTTTACATTGCAACAAATAAAAGCTCTTTTACTGTCATTAATTTTAATTCTTTAATCACTTCTAGGTACTACGACCATATAGCCTTGCTGCTCCTTCTAATTTCAAAATTATCCTATTTTGATAGGTTATTAAACGAACGTTAATGGTGCGCTAGAAACTATTTCAAATTATTCAAATTTTCTTTGCCTTCTGGAGGGAGCTGCCTTGGAACACCAGAAGACTCAACTCTTTCTTTCAAACAATTGAATACTAGTTAAAGATACACTGAATGAACAAAAACTTACGCTTTCTTGAATTAAACTGAGCATACCACTCCATGGCTGATATTCGGATGTCATAATCAAACGATTCATTGTGTGCCTAATCATTGGTTGAATACGACTACCGTATGTAGAAAATTCTAACAGGATAGCTGTTCCGCAGATAGCCAATAGAAAACAAATTATCTGGGTGATGGTAAACTGAAAAAAAAAGAAAAATTAACAAAAAAAAGGAGAAAAACAAAAAACTAGATGACCGTTTTTCTGTTTATAAAAAAAAACTTCCTATTTGAAAGTCATGTTTTTGGTTTTTCTTCTTAATATATTTACAAATAACATTACCAGAATAAGAGCTACACCATGTTCCATCAAGGCAGAGCAGCATCCAAGAAAGCTCGTAATTAATACAAGAACAGATACTCCAATTAGAATATAAACTCCAATATAATATGCATATATATTTAGTATTGAAATCCATTCCTCAAAACCCGGTTCAACACGAATCCATACCGAAAAAGCGAACAAACCTAATCCAATTAGCTAAAAATATTAAAAGTAACAAAGTTAAATGAGAAAGAATAAATATAATGTCTAATTTATTTTGATTCTTTCTATCGATGCTACAGAACAATCTTTTTTTTGTATATTTATCACTTGACAGTAGATATTTTTCATGATTTAATTTTATAGCATTCACTAAACTTCCGCTTAAGTTGAAAACGATAAATCAAGACATTGATTAGAAACACATTCTACAGGGTATGAATCTAGAGAATTGAATATCAAAATCTTATTGTAATCTCAAAAATTTAAATAGGTAATAATTCGTAAATCAGATCTTATTTTTGCATATCTTTCAGATATTTCAAAACAATTTAGATATATAATTTTTTTTCAGGAAAAATCACGTTTAAAATGAAAATGTTTCTTTATTCATGAAGTTTGTTTTATTATTATTTTCAGTCGTACTATTTCATCTTCGTAATAGACATCAGATTGATGCGGAATAGACGGAATTTTCTAGGCAGCAAAGCTCAATTTCTATCGAAGTTGAAAGTGTTGTCACTGACATTTTTCACTAAGTCCATAGCCACCCATCAGTCAATCATATCGGAAGCAGATATTTAATCGATTATGATGGTATTTATTTTATTTTAAATAGGTAGGTAGGTAGGTAGGTATACTTCAAAAACCAATATTTTCGATATTTTAATGCGCCGGGAATGATGTTTCACTGAGCTAAACCTTAGAAGTGTCTCTCAATTTTTACACAAAGCCTAAAATAACGTTTAAAAAAGTTATTTGGAAAGATTTTTTCCTTTATTTACTTTAAAATTTCTGGAATAAATTTGCTACAAGAACTCAATTTTAATATTGAAAAACTGTGACATCATTCTTTCTTTACCGCAACATTTTCCTACTTCGAACTTAGTTTCTATAATTAAAATATTGTTTGGTGATTGTACATAGCGTGACCAGTTGCATCCGAAATATATAAGAATAAACAGCGTAGGTTATAACGATTTTAATACATAAAAACGTCAAAAGTTAGAAAAAACTAACTATTTAAGTACATATATATTTTCCGTTGGACAGTTAGCACAGCCTTAGTAGCTCTCTCGCTATCTAACCTTTTTGATCTTAATGAATTCATTTATCGATTCAAAAACACTCCACATCGTACCAAACCCTAAAAAATAAGCGTAGAATTATGAAAGAAAGATAACTCGAGTTCTTTCCTTTATTTACCTTTCCCAGGTTATAAATTAGATCAATGAAAGCTAAGAAAACCGTCTTTAAAATTTTATGTAGCAAATTTGATTTTGTAAATTAAATTTTTTAATTGTTAAAAAAATATAACTGAAAAATTAGTAAACATACAGATGTTTTAGTTTAAAATTTATTGATTCTTGTTTTCAAAAATATATGCCTCAATCGTCTGTCTATGCAAAGAAGCTATGGCCATAAAATTTAGTTTTTATATATCCACAAATTAAAGACTAGAATTTTTTCAACGTGCCTTCAAGAATATTCCGAATAATGAGTTCATATGGTTTCATCAAAAAAAGAAATGTTTGCTTCTCTGGATCATAATAGTTATCTTATCAGTAAACTTCTTTTTCTGTTTTGCTTAATATAAGTTTTCTGGGGAACGGCACGTTAGTCAACGTAAAATTATTTCAATAGAAACAAAATGTGAATCACAATAACTTTTGATCTATTCATATTAGAAAAATTTCAGTGAGAAGATATAAAAACTACGCAAAATTACAGAAACAATGTTCAAAATCATTCTTAATTGATTGGGCAAAATCAAATATTTCACAATAATAACTCACCCAAGCCACGATATTAAAACAAAACAGGGTATATTTTACACAAGCTATATTTCGAGCTAATCGAGCTGCACTTGCGCCACGTGAATCTGCTTTCACCATTTCAATGTTAAATTAAACTGTTAGTACTGTAAAATTTGAATATATTAATTTTAAGCCCTCAAACGTCTCTTTCAAACTTAAGTAATTGACATTTACTCATAAACTGGTGCTTCCAGTGGAAAAATATATTCGTTATCAGCCTCGCCCTAACAGTTTATCTTATCTCCATTTATTTTGATATGAATTTCAATGTAAATAGGATAGAATACTAGTAATGTCACCACCTCGAAATCGTAATAAGTAGTGTGACTACTAGTTTCGAACTTAATTTTTTTAGCTACATTTCATTTTTATAGTTAAAAACTTTTTAGAGAAGTACTTTGAACTATAGTCTACTTCTCTAAAAAGTTTAAAGCTATGTAAATAAAAAAGCGAAGAAAATTAAGTTCGAAACTAGTATTCACACTACTTATCACGATTTTGATGTGGTAAAATATACCTTATAAACTTTATAAAAAACAAAATGAAACAGAATGTTTATGCTTAGAAGCAATATTAAAACCTTATACGTATATCAAATTAAAACTCATAAATCTTTCACATGTATTCATTGCTTTTAAAAACTATTTTTAAGTAAACAAAGTGTCAAAGATTAAGTCATGAGGGTTTAATAAAATATTTTCTTAAAAAAAATCTCTTAAATAAAACTTTTCAAATTGAATTGAAGATATTAGAAGTCTTAAGAGCAGTGAGAAATAAGCAATTTAATAATAGATAATACTGAGAGGATCAAAAAATTTCAATATTTTCAATTTCTCTATTTATCAAACATTCAAAAATGGATCTAATTTAACCGAATCTCAATCTTAGAAGATACTAGCTACCTAATTATCATAATTTTCTATTCATTGAAATAATTGAATTTCAAATCACGATTTGAAGTTTCTAATAGTTTGCATTTTTGGAGATCGTATTCCAATCTGCTCAAGTAGTATTTAAATATATTCACACTTATAAAGGACTCTTGCATATTCACATAACAATAATAATAATAACATTTATTCAACAAGCTGTGGTAGCTCAAAAAGAATATCCAACAAGCATTAAAAAAGAAAGCAGCAATAGAAAACAGTATTTAGAACAAAAAAAAAACATGCAAATACATCAAGTCAAAAATTGTGAACAAAATCAAATTTGCAAGACTAGAGATTTTAGTTTTTCTTTGAAATTTTCCTTTGATAAGTGAAAGTCGGAAAGATGTTCCACTTCTTTAAAATCTCCAATGATTCTTGAGAGAGGACTGTTTTTGCCATAGTCTGTTCGATGGTGTTTAATATCTTTGAGAAGTACATTATTCCTTGAAGATAAGCATGCAGTGTTGAAGTTCAAAGAAGCTAAAATATTGAAATCAGATACATGTCCATTCATCACACCTGCCATAAAAAGATGTCCAGCTTTCTGTCTTCTCTCTTCCAATGTTTCCAGACCCAAATAATTATTTCTCTCTGTATATGATAAGTCTCTTTGAGGTATCATTCTTTTGCAAGTAAATTCAAGAAGTTCACAATGAGCAGTGACCTTTTGTAGACTATCAAGAACTAACTGTAGTGAAAGCTTAGTTACTTAGTAATTGAAAACAATATTTTTATATCTTTTTGTATAAATCAATTCAAAGGATTAAAGAAGGCAATTGGTTGAGGATGCGATAAAGAAATCAAATTACGTACTTTGTAAAATTTGTCGGTCATTGCGGTGCAAAAGAATATCTAAAGCTTAATTAATTATAATCAAATGAACAAGAGTTAATAAAACGGTAATTTTAGTAAAATGACATGAAACATAAACTTAGTATACTTACTTCTGAGAAAAGATGAATGAATGAATGAATCGATAGTTATTTTATCGTTTGTTTTATTTTATTTAATGTGTTTAAGGGTTTAGATAATTTTTTATTATTCTGGCTTAAGCTTACATTCTGATATTTTACAAATAAATAAACCCAAAATTAAAGGTTTCATATATTACATTTCATTGTGTCTTCTCATTGACATTTAAATGTGACAATAGCTATGTTGAAGCAAAAATCAATTCTACCTAGATAAGATTTTTGTCGCAAGTAAAAGTGTATTCTGATTCATATTATAAATACTTATTTATCATCAGCCGTTCAAAGAGTATCGTTACTTCTCCAAATGTGTATGTATATGAAATTAAAGTTATTAAGGAACTTTTTCTATTTTTCTTTTTTCTTCTGCTTCTAAGTATTCAATTTTTTAAAGATACAATTAGAACTTTACTGATAAACTAAATACATAATTTTCAAATTGAAACCCATTAATGTAACTATAAAAATTTAATATATATATATATATATATATATATAAATAGGTATATATATATATATTGATAAAGATTCATTCAATTTTTGCAACACTTTTGTTTTTTGTTACCAAGATTTTTGTAGGTTTGTTTATTTTCACGTGAAATATTATTTAGCATTAAATTAGCAATAAAATGTACTTTATGCTTCACTCAGATGTTTATTGCTGGTGCTGATTCAGCGAATTGTGAATAGAAACTTCTCCATCATCTTCTATTGGTTGAGAGACATAAATATTAATATGTTTAATTTTTTGCATGTCGTAAGTGAATAGAAATAATCTTCCTTACCTAGTCCTTTATGAAACTTTTCTAATTCCATCCAATGTCGAAGTCTCAACTCCTGTTCTTCCAGGTGTTGTCGTTGAAGCAAAAGTGTCAGTTGTTGACGAATTTGAGGTTTCAACTGCATACATTTAAGCATATTTCGAGCAGTATCTAAATGATGATTTTCCAATTCCTGCCATCAAAAAAACATAAAGAAATGTTAAGAAACCATAGATTTTCAAATTTCTGAAGATATGCGAGTGTTTCTAAATATGAAAAAATGATTTTGTTATAAACATTTTACTCAAATAATAAATCACTAAATAAACATATTATAGACATAACATATATGTATACATATCAAATACTATTAAAAATTTCTATGAAATTATAATTTTCCAAACCACTTACGTATGCTTTACACAAGGTAAATTGGTTTCGTGCAATTTTGTTTGTTGTTTGTGCATTTTTTGAAGAAAATATTTAGTTTCTTTTTAAAATAAGGACAAAAACCATATTTTTACAACAATATTAGCTACAATGAAATTACAAAGAAGATAAATGTAATAAGCATACAATCGGAGGTTATCAATCAACAAAAATGTTTTCCTAATTACAAAAATTTTCTTTCTAATATCCTTTTTTTATGTTTTTATGATTGTGAGTATTGTTTTATGAATGTAGAACTTTTGTTTGACCAGTATCCAATGTTTATTTCTTTCTTTGTCTTTTTTTTTTTAATTAGAGAGCTTACCAATGGAAAATCATCGGACGGTTCAGCCGCTGATGTGAAGAAAGCCTTTATCATCTGATTAGAATATTTATTTATCATATGAACATTTTTTGATGGTATTGAAACCGATGAATAGCTTTGTTGTTTTTCAAAACGTCCTAACAACGGTTGCAGCTGCTGAATAATCTTTGGATTATCACAACGATTGGGAAAGGATGAAGCAGAGGTTTGATGATATAATGGAAAAGGAAATGGTTTTGAATTGGTTGGAACATTTGAGTTTGTTGTAACGTGATGGATACGGCTATTTATAGACGGAAGATGTGAATGAGTATCTAAACAAGGATTAAATGATTGTTGCCAAGTATTAGTTGACGATTTTCTGCTCCTTTTAGAGGATATTTTAGAATGCGGAATTGAGTGTATAGACGCTGTTGATTTCTTCAATTTGTAGCCACAACTGCTTGATTTTGTTGTAAAATCTGAAAATGAAGAGGAATCGCCGTCACCACCACATAATCCCGATGAAAGTGATGATATTTCACTTTCATCATCAGAATCGTAGTCAAAACTTATAGTTGTTGTATCGTCACTTTCACTAAGCTGTCTTTGATGCTTGTAAAGAGATTTAAATGAGTGCTTTGGATTACATATTAATGGTCGTCCATGATATGTATCATAATTTCTGATATTTTCGTCATCTTTTAGATCTAACATTATAATGTTGTCGTAACTTCCTCCTAGCACGGGGGGATTAATATTTAACCTTAGCATTCTTCTATTATCTTTGTATTGCTGCAGACTAGATGTTTTTTTTATCTGTCGCAAAGTTGGTATCACCTTTCGACCATCCTTTTTAATAGATTTTTTTCTTTTTGTCGTCATCGTTGGTAAACTTTGACATGAAATACATGGACGTAAAGTTTTATAGTTTGAATTTTTGACAATTGGTTCTGCTATTGTGTATTTTTCTTTGTTTCGGAAAAGTGATGCTAATTTTGCTTTGAAAGAAGTTTGTAGATATGATAATGATGAGCTTGGACTTTTTGGTACCTCGTGATGAGAAAAATAGTTTTTAGAATCCGAATGTTTACGTAGCAATTCGTCATTTTCTTTTACGGCTTCGTTGATATTATATCGTCCATTAATCAACTCATAGTTGAAAGATCTTCTTTCCTCCAAACTTTGACGTTTCATTAAAGATCTCGTTGATTTTGGTATGTCAGTACTAAAGCTTCTTACATATTCCTGTCTACGATGACCATCCAAATGAAATCCTTTCAATTTTACTGATGGTTTATCGAGTTTCAACAATGGTGGATTGAAGTTAAATATTGGTACATTAAACGACGATTCAGAAAATGGCGAAAAATTTATTTTAGGAACATGAAGAGTACTTGGAATACTTAAGGAAGTTGATGAATCTAGAAAAACTTTTGAGCTTTGAGGCGAAGGCAAGGGATTATTTAACAAACCCTGCTTCGATGAACTTTTCACAAGTGGTGCAGGAGTTGGTTCTCCTATAACAGTCAAGTTATTTTGGGAACGCGAATGAGGCTGACGATTAGGATGAAAGATCTGTTGTAAATTTTGTGACAACGATCGTGTCCGATAATATTTTCCATTCAATTGTCCGCTCTTCAATGGCTGTTGTTGATGGATAATAAATGAGTAATGTGCAAATTTATTTTGAGTCTATTTTGTTTATTTTTTATACGTGTGTGTTTGTGTGTGATCTTTTTTTTTGGTAAATTATTTTTCCGTATAATTAAGCTTATATAGACATACATTTACCGGATATTTTAGTTATTATGATTAAAAAAACAAAAGAAAAGAAGAACGTAAAACTATCAGGAAAAATATTTAATTTATAATGTAGAAATGTTAGCAAAATAAAATTTGAATACTATTATAGCATCACTCCAACAATATTGTAAAAAAAATTATATTGTCACAAAACGTTGTAAAAATTTTTTTTTTTTGAAACTTTTTTTTGTTATTTGCACATACATATGTTGAAGTTTCAAAGGGCATTCAAAATAAAATTGTGACAGCCTCGACAATGCATCGAAAGTAGGTATAAAAACATAACATAAAATAAATAAATTAAAAAACAATGCGGCATGCTACATCAAAATAAGGCGCCAATACAGAGAGCATGGTCCCTTGCAGACAATTTAATAATTTAAATATATATATATATATATATATATATCAGTAAATGTTTATTTGTACTTACCACACCACCATGATGCTGTTGGAAAAATATTTGAGCTTGATTCTGCTGAGATGGAGTTGCTGGTGATAAAATCGAGGTTTGTGATTGTTGCTGACGCTGATCTGAATCGGAATAATTTTGTGTTGATTTTTGAACAGTTTGAGGATAAATTGACTGCTGATGTGAATGACTTTGATTATTTTTTTTTTTGCTGCAGCTGCTGCTGTTGTTGTCGCATCTTTGGATCTTCAGCCACCTTAGATATTACAAATCGAGAAAGTTTTTTAATAGAATTATCAATAGATGCACTCGGTTTTGATTGTTGTGCAGATGAAAGTGAAAGGTCTTGATTCTGTTGAATTAGATTGACGTGTGGTACAAATTGCTGTTGAACAGTCGTCGGTGACTGTCGGACAGCTTCAGAGTAAGACTGTATCGTTGGTGGCTGCTGTTGCAAAACAGCTCTTTGATTATGCAATTTCGATAATTGTTGATCGAGTTCAGATAACTGACTAATTTTTGGTGTGATTTTTGCCACATCTTGCTGTTGGACATGGGTCTGTGATGATGTTGAAAAAGCCTGAAATATTGAGGGCAAAGATGGAAAAACTAGTTCATTTCTGACCTCGCACGATGGGCTCGACGCAGTTGCTGGTGAACTGATTTCACTAAATAATTGTTGCTTTTGCAGATCAATGTAAGAACCATCATATGCCGTTGCCTTTATTTTAAATTAAGTAGATATGCTAACAATAAAAATAAAGTGGAAAAGAAACATTCTTAACATACCTGGTTAAGTTGTGTTTCTTGCTGGGCTGTGGATGTTTGTTGTGTTGTCAGGAGTGTCAACTTTTGATGTAATTCAGCTAAAGTATTTTGGCCCGAACTGAAAAGAAATTATTATAAAAATTTTATTTGTAGGTAATTGAAAATATATTATCAAAGGACGAACTGTTAAGAATTAAAACAGAAAACATCTAAAATTGAAGAAGTCATGCCTAAACTTAAACGCATGTGGAGCAACTTTTATGCCACAATCATAATCACTAAAACAGAGAAAGATTATCTATTTAAACTTTAATATCAAAGAAAAATTCCTTTATAAATTTAGAACCTATAAGTTTCACCTTTAAAAAGTCCATTGGGTGTTCATAATTATGGTAAGAAAAGAATTTTAGTTTTATTTCAACGTACAAGTTGAAAACTGAATTTGCAAATATGGCTAGTTTTTAATATAAAGCCAAGAGTTTTGAAGTTAATGCTAATATAGAGTCGTGAACTTATTGAAGAAAAAAATAATAATTACTTTTCAATGCTCATCTGATGAGAAACAGGTTGTTGGAAAGTCGTCCTTGCTCTAACAGTATCGTCCAATGTAACCTGAGCAGCTGACATATCATTGTGGAGAATACTTTCTTCGACTTCCTCCATAATACCACCTCCAGATGCAGTACTCATTAAATCTGTTGGATTTGTGTTAATATCAGCTGATGTTCGTCTTGAATTATAAACCGAAGTATTGTCATTGGTAGTCATTGATCCAATTTCATTTGATTGACAATCTGTACTGTTTTCAATTCGTCCTTCAGAAACTGGATCAGGAATTTCATCATTCATATCTTGGTTCTGACCACTACCAGTACCTTGAACAAGTGATTGTTGCGTAGAAAAGATTTCTTTACTTGATCTTGAAACATGAGCATGAGTTATATTTTCCAATTCAATTTTGAGCTGTTCTAAAGTTTCCGGCATTCGGAAACCTGATCCCATCAATTGTTGAGGCTGAACTTCAGATTCAGTTGCTTCTAGTCTTGGAAAGTTTTCTTCATTAATATTCATCTCAATCGATTTTTGTTGTGAATCGTGTATTTGAGTTGACGAAACTGGTACTTGAGTTCCTTCTTGAACTACTAATTCATGGTTAACTGTTTCAATCACAGTTGGACTTATTAAGAAACGAGATAGCTTCCGAACTGGAGATTGCTTAATCGTCTGATTTAAATCTAGAGATGATATTGTTATTGCTGAAGACAAATGTTTTTGTTCGTTCATAGTAGATTGACTATGTAATACCGTGTTTTCTGGCGTGCTTTCAATTGACAAAATATTATTATCAGTTGTTGAACTCGACCTACGTGAAATATTTGTGCTATTCATCGATCTATATGTTGTCGCAGCAGTCGAAGTGCTCTGATTTAAATTATTGTTTAAGGCATTATTTAACAAAAAGGAGCTATCGCTACAATTTCCTTCTTCTGATTGTTTGTTTTTTGGCGTCTCACTTTCCGTTGATTGAATTGGAATTACTGTGTTTGAGGTCACATGTTTATGTGACGGCTTCTGTGGGGAACCTGATGGTGTAACGGCAGCTGCAATATTTTGGGGCTTTTGTGCATCGTCGGTTATCGCAGAATTAGAATTAATTGATCCAGAAACAAGTGACTGACAAGCGTATATATGAGGATCAAACATGTTTGTTAACGATGACGACGACGATGGATGTCCACCACCACTAGATGTCATTTCATCTCTCTAGTATAATGGAAATATTTGGAAGAATATTAACTTTCAAAAATTTTACGAAAGTTAAAAGTAACACAGCACATTCATAAATTTGAAGTGATAATTGAAGGGTGAAAACTTTAATATGTTAAATAATTTGTTTATGAATAGGAAAATTTGCTCTTAGCTACATATGTATGTAGTGAAAATATATCTTAGTGCTTTAATACACATAATTAATTCATTTCAAATTTTAAAAATTAATATTAGTTTTTAAAAACGTATCTAAATAAAGTATAAAGTGAAATTAATTAACGCTAAATATTTGACACTGAGCATGAACAATAAACACTTTCATAACTTTTACTGCTAATTCAAATTATTTATAGTAATTTCTAATTGAATTATAGTGAAAAGTTATAAAAGTGATCTATATTTAGTGTTCATACTTCTTGTTTCAAATAAATTATTAAATAAATAATAAACGCTATTCATTATCTACACCATTTTGAAAGTGTAAAAAATTTACAAACTTACAGATCTGTGTCTCTGATGTGACTTATAAAGTGATCGTTGTCGGGTTAGTGAAGCATGACGGACCTATTGGATTTGGTGCCGCACAATTTAATGATTTTATCCATTTTTGCATTTTATATTTAATTATTTGTATATAATTGTTAGTGAGTTTGTTAATCAAAAGATTAAATCAAAAACGAAGAATAGGAAAACGAAAGTATGTAGCAAGTTTTCAAACAGTTATTAGACAGAAAAATAGATAACATTGTAAAGATTTTTGAGCTTTATGTTTCTATTTACTCAATTTCCTATTTCTTTAAATAAAAAATATTTTTCTTAATGCAGGAAATTTTTTATTCACTCACCTGACGATATTTGAGAGGTCTTTGAACAATCGGAATTTGTTTGGAATTCTGTTTTACTTGTTTAACAATTTCCCGAATCATATCAATGAAAACTTGACTCTGCTCTTCCGAGAGAAGATCTTGAGTGACCTGAAAATTATTTCAAATAACTTGTTATTTAAAAATGTTGCTAAATTATAACTTACCAGATCATTAGCGACCTCTACAGGATTAACTTCATAAACATCAAACTTAAACGTGACAGTTTTCGGCTTCACTTCCATTTCACACTCCACGATTTTTTCTTCCGTTAAGCTCAAAACAACCAACTTTGGATATCGTTCAGTTGATTTGTTAGGTCTTCGTTGTTTTTTGTTTTGATTGTTGTTCATAAAACTTTGTGGTTCATTGGAACCAGAATCTGACTCTCCTTGTTTTAATGGATGTTGTTGTGATACTTGAGTTGTTTGTTGTTGAGACCTTACATTCTGATCTTGTGTCGGATTTGTTGTTAACACATTTTTTGGGACATGTGGTTGTTGTGGAAGCATTTGAATTGTTGATGTTTGCTGATTTGAGTTTAGCGATGCTGTATTTATATCCTTTGAAAAAGTTTGCTGATTCAAAATAGTCATTTGAGGCATAACTTTTTGATGCGAACTATCCTGCTGTTGTGTTGCGGCCACATTGTTAGGAATATGGTTTGAAGCCATTTTTGATTGAATGCATCCATTTCCGATAAGTTTTTGTTGCTGCTGATCAATAACTTTAAGTTTCGCTAATTCTCTTTCTTTTGCAGCTGCTTCACGTTCTTGCCGATCCTTCACCAAAGTCAATACTTGAACTTTTAAAAGTTTTGAAACAGCTCGAGAATCTTCCTCCATAATAAGCCCCGATTTAAACATTTCATTAGTCATCTCATCAATCATCGACAGTAATATCAAAATCAAATTGAATTGCTTCGTTTTCTTTATGAGATTTTATAAATTTCCTTTTATGATCCATTCGGAGACGAAATTCAATCTTTTTTGCATCTTGATTTTGAAGAAAATTATCTTTCGAAGATGGCTCAGGTTCCAATGTTATTCCAGCCACCTCACAAAAGAAATCAAATTTTAAAAGTTCAGAACAATTTGGCCGTTCTTCTTTCTTCAGTCGAATACATCTCTCAATAATTTCAGTTACTTCAACATTCTCTACTTTATCAAAACTTGCTGGCTTAATTCCTGATGTTACTTTTTTATAAATTTGTGCTGGTCCTGAACATTCATTGTATGGATATTCACTTGTTGCCATTTCTAGCATGCACATACCAAAAGCATAAACATCAACTGCCTCATCATAATGCTCTTCATACATCTCTGGGGCCATAAATTCAGGTGTTCCAATTACAGACTTTGCGTAACTTCGATTTTTAAGAGTTGCAAGACCAAGATCGCCAATTTTCACGCTACCAGTTGTTCCTGTTATGAATATATTGTCACACTTTAAATCCCCTATAAGAATGAAAAAGTATAGTGTAATTGTGATTAAAAAAAAGCTAGAAAGTACATATATATGTAGTAACTTACTATGAATAATTGGAGGTGACCTCGAATGAAGAAATGTCAAACCTTTTAAAATTTGACGACACCATGATCGAAGAACCTTTTGATTTATTTTTTTAAATCTTCTTAAATATGATTTCAAAGTTCCAGATAACATAAGCTCTGTGACTAACACTATATTCTTCTTTCTAGCTATTGACGTTTCCCAATAATTGTAGAATCTTACAATGTTCGGGTGCTGAAGCTTTTTGAGCATTTCAGCTTCTTCGCGAAAACGCTGACGTTCTGCTTTATTGACTTTTTTGTCAAGGAGTTCACACCAAGCAACAGCAACCCCGGTGTGAGAATCCAATCCACGAAAGACAGTTTTAAAAGAGCCACGACCAACTTCGATATCATATTTAAAGAAACGTCCACAAGGACTTACACCGATCGGTTCATCTTCATCGTCATCTTTGTCCTTTTCCTTCTGAAGTTGTAATTGCCTATGAGCTTCTTTCGGATCATATTGTGGGCCAAATGGAATCATACGATCTTCACCGGTTGTTGCTTTAAATTCTTCTTCAATTTTTTCCTCTTCTCTTGATAATATTTCAATATTATCATCGAGATTCCTTGGATATTCCGTCTCGATCGTATCATTTGATGAATCATAGACACAACCTTTTGCCACAAAAACTCCCATATTTGTATTCTCTAAACTCTTACGATAAAATCTACTGGCTTTCTGTTGAAAAGAATGACTGCTGTTCGTGTTAGCTTGACGAAGTGCTTCAATATCAACTATTGGAGGTGTTGCAGGACGTGGTGGTGGCAATGGTGGCTCTTTCGCTTTTACATCATGAAGTTCAATAGCTTCCACAGCCGCATCAATCTCATTTATTTTTTCAGCTTTCTCACAAATCACTGCTTTTCCTCCACAATGATCATGAAGAGAATTTTGACATTCACGACTAGAGTTATGGTCACTTGGACTTAAATCAGCGCTTGACGAGCTTTTGATTGAGCTGGAACGCGAAAGGCTCATTTTTGCCGATGGTAGGGCAAAATCAATGATTCGACTTATTATTCCACCCGTGGTTGATGGTGTTGGTAGATTTAAATTTTGCTTCGGTTCAAATTGCTGCTGATTTTGCTGCAATTGGTTTTGTGTTATTTCAGATGAAGCTCCAGATGAAACTCCAGTTATTGCGCGTCGTTGTCGTGAAGATTGGGACTTTTGCACCGTTTGTTGATTCCTTAAATTTTAGAAAAGGAAACTTAAATAAGTAATTTTCAAAAGGATTTTTTCGTAGTGAACAGATTGCATTCAAAAAAGAAACGTTGAAAATTGTACGCATGACTTAAAAAAAATTTATGAATGTAAAAAAGTAATTCTCTAGTATTCAAGCACTTTTAAACTTTTGAATTCAACATTTAACCTGTTCTTACAATTTTGTTTGCTCACTTAAAATACAAAAAATATTCAAGTTAAAATTTACTAACTTATTTTTTTGCGTGGTGTATTTATTGCTTCCACCGAAATATCGAAAACTTGGCACTTTTTGTGATAAGAATTCAGTGCCTGGTCTACTAACAGGATGGTGTCGATAGCAAGAACGTATTGATGTTGATGAAATTATAGAATGCTTGTTGGTATTATTGTTGGGTACGTTTAATTTCTCTTCTTCCTTGATCAAATTGTCGTTGATCTGTTGATCATCAACATTAAAAAGAATTTTATTTTTCGCTACGGTGCTAATATTGTTGTTAATCTTATTGATAGATTGCAATGTCTGATTAATAGGACACGATTCTGTCACTTGATCTGGCGATTTTTCAACGGTGTTAGATGATTTATCGACAATAGATGAATTATTGCGATATTCTTGCGACTGATTAATGTGCCTAATTGTTTCAGTTATTAAATGGAGTTGATGAGAGGAGAAAAATAGTTTGATATAAAGATATAAAAGGAGGAGAATGTTAATTTATTGACTATAGTATATGTATATTTAAATAAATATTCCATATTATTTGAGATAAGAAAATCTAAATAATGATAAATTATTATGACACAAATAACTCAAATAAAATCAAGAAAAAGAGGAAAAGTCAAAAGCAATTATGAATTACTAAAATACTTATGAAGTTAATTCTGATTGAAAAGAAAAACCTCAACATTCTCTATGGAAATCATTTTGAAAGATGTTATTCCAATACTTAGTTTCTGAGGTCAACAGAATTACAATCAATTGAAAGTTTCACATAGCTTTAAAAGTCTTGATAAAGTATCACACAAACAAATTAATTCATCCATACCTATGGATAGTCAAATGTTTATGGACATGAAGGGGAATTCGAAAAAAATTGCTCTTCGGATGGACGTTTTCAAGAAAGAATATACAAGACTCACTCTTCGACTTTATTTTGGTCAACTGATAACTTGGTAACGGCAGATCCACAGGCTGAGGATGAACTGCAAGATTGTGTGGCTGTTGTTTTTTCAACAACCTTTTTAGCCGCATTATTTCGTCGGCCTATCTTATCGGTTTGTCGCTGCCCCAATGTGATGCCGGATTATTTTTCTAGGTAGCAAATATGTATAATTTCACAAGCTAGAAATAAAATATATTTGATTTTTTACTATTGATTACTTAATATTGCACTTTAAATTTTTTACAAAGGAAATTTGAAATTAGAATTACTTCCAGCTTATTTAAGCGTTTTTACTAGATATTAATTAAACAGGTAAAGATTTGTTTGTTCTTCTTGTTTCCCTTTGGATTTGTTTATCGAACTATTGAGATAAGCGGTTCAAGAATAGAAAACTAACTGCGATTAACTTAAAAATGTGAAATAAATAATTTCCTTATTAGTTCTAAGTAAAAGAAAAAATATTAATTATATTTAGTGAGTAGAAAAAAAAAGATGATGAGGATAAGCTCAGCCCAAAATTTCATCATCATCACAATTTTTTAAATTCAGATTCTGAATTGCGCACTTAAGCTCAATACAAACAATTAAATGAAAATCAATTTAATTGATCACTTCTTTAACGTTGTTTTTTAACGAAAAAAGGAGTTTTCAAGACTCATTAGTTCTGTCTGAATATATGCGAGACAAACTATTTTGACGAATGTGTGGCGATGGAAATGTGTCGTCTTTATGTGTTTCAATATTTTCATCATCTTCGATTGCATTCGCGTGTGCGAGGCAAATGAACTTGATGAAAAATTGGGTTATGGATTAGAATTTATTAAGTGATCATCAGTGCCCTCGACTTTATCATCATGGAAATATTTTAAATACGTAAACTTTTCTATTTAGTAGATAAGATTACAATATTTATGTACAAACCCCAATTGCGATTTTACTTAGTAGGTTTATTAATATGTATTAGCATTTTCGATTGATTAATAATCTTGTATAATCTTTTATCTTTAGCGCTTTTTGTTAGTTATTTAATCAACTACGTAGTACCACCTAATATTGCTAATGATATACGAAGAAATCAACAAAAGTGTCTTTTTTATGAATTACCGTGCTTTTTATCTCCAGACTGTTTCAAAACAAATTTTTTGCAATCTTTTCAAATTTATTATATTTTAAGTGCAGGATCAAAGTAAAATTCTACTAAATCATACGATTCTCGCAACTTTTAGATTAGAAAAAAAAAGTTTTACTTTTGAAATTACCTTTTCAAGCAAGGGTAGAAAAAAGGTGTATTTATTTTGTTTTCATTTCCTTGTTTTTAAATATCAAAAGACCGTTAAATATGTATATAAAAACTCTATGTGAGTGATGAAACATTTTCATTGCAATGCATGGTGCAGATACAAAACGCTGATTTTGAAATATAATTTCTTACAAAAAGTTGCAGTAAGTTATAAGGAACAACTTTCCCAAAAACACCTCATACCTAAATCTTTCAGTTTAGATTTTATACAATTTTTTTCTCTTTCAACTGCTACGGCACTTTATGTGGAGAATCTGCCGTTAATATAAATATGGAAATCTGGCTTCATTGGCTTAAAGTAATGGAGTCAGAAGAATTTTTGAATTTCACTACGAAAAAGTACAGATATATAAGATATTTGCTAATGTCACATCAAGAAGGTTTTGGTCGAGAGGTACGAGTGTTGGGATTTGTGTTGAAGGTCTCGAGTTCGAATCCCGGTCGAAGTAATTTTTTTTCATTAAATAAGAGGAATGGGGACAATGCAAAGTCATGGGACATGCAGAAATAACTAAGGTGGGCCAGGAAGTGAGTTGACAAGTATCCGAGAGATGAGCTATGCAAGCGAAGGAAAAAGATTTACGATTTCTACGAATACTTACTCATTTAAGTTACAATATTGCAGTGACATGACAAAAGAATATAGTAAGGACAGTAGTAGAGTGTATTATCGTCAGTATGGAAAATACTTTTTGCCAGAGATCCTGGGTTCGAGACCAGACAAGCACAGTGAGAGGGTGGGGGTGGTGGGCGGTTTTCTTTTTTTTTATTTTAGATATCTGCCGAGAGCATCTCATTGGAACCAATTGCATCCTTCCAGGCCTTACCGTTTAGCCACAATCACGACTTGAAATTCCAATTTTCACTATCGAAAATGATTTCTAGTGTTAAACTATTTTTCTGTTTCTTAAATCCATATTGATGTTTTTTTATTTTTTCAAGTCCATGATGAGATGTATCCATTGATACCTCATTCACCTTGATACGACTTACGGTTTAGGACTTATAGCTAAACAAAGTTTCGTATTTTTGGGAACTAGCGATTAAATAGACCTTCACGGGATCTTCCATTTGGGGCACTTAGGATTTTTTGAAAAATCTGATTAGCGCAATATGGAAAGGTGATTAAATTACGCAATTTTCAAGACATAATTGAACTCTTTGACTATCACCGTTTAGCCACAATCACGACTTGAAGTTTGTTTTTTACTATCGAAAATGGTTTTTCATCAATCAAATTTTTTCTGTTTCATAAACTTGCTTTGATGTCTATAGAAGAATTAAACCTACTGATGAGATGTATCCATTGATACCTCATTCACCTTGATACGACTTACGGTTTAGGACTTATAGCTAAACAAAGTTTCGTATTTTTGGGAACTAGCGATTAAATAGACCTTCACGGGATCTTCCATTTGGGGCACTTAGGATTGATTGAAAAATCTGATATTGCGCAATATGGAAAGGTGATTAAATTACGCAATTTTCAAGACATAATTGAACTCTTTGACTATCACCGTTTAGCCACAATCACGACTTGAAGTTTGTTTTTTACTATCGAAAATGGTTTTTCGTGAATAAGTTGATTTCTGTTTCATAAACTTGCTTTGATGTTTTTTTATTTTTTCAAGTCCATGATGAGATGTATCCATTGATACCTCATTCACCTTGATACGACTTACGGTATAGGACTTATAGCTAAACAAAGTTTCGTATTTTTGGGAACTAGCGATTAAATAGACCTTCACGGGATCTTCCATTTGGGGCACTTAGGATTGATTGAGAAATCTGATATNTTTTAAAACTTAAACCATCCAAAGTCTTTAACTTTATTTGTTACGTACAAGTCACCTAAACTTATAGAGTATAAAAAAAATCCATATTGAAAACGAATTTAATTCACATAAGGAACATTTAAATGTCACATTTTACAATTTTTTCAATTTAATATTTAAGAATTGAACATTCAAAGTATATTCGCATCACACATTTGTTGCATAAAAATTACCTCAACCAATGAAGTATAAGAAAATTGTAGCTAGTAGATGTATTAAACCTACTGATGAGATGTATCCATTGATACCTCATTCATCTTCTTCAGACTTGCGGTTTAGGAGTTACAGCTAAGCAAAGTTTCATATTTTTGTGTACCAGCGATTGAATAGACCTTCACGGGATCTTTCATTTGGGGCACTTAGGATTGATTGAAAAATCTGATATTTTCACGATAGAAAGGTGATTAAATGGTGTTTATTTTAAGACATAATTGAACTCTGAAACTAGCACCGTTTAGAAGATATTCAAAAACAAAGTTGAAGTTTTTTTTTACTATCGAAAATGGTTTTTCATCAATAACTTTTTTTCTGTTTCATAAACTTGCTTT
Source organism: Clunio marinus (assembly GCA_900005825.1). Taxonomy (NCBI): domain Eukaryota; kingdom Metazoa; phylum Arthropoda; class Insecta; order Diptera; family Chironomidae; genus Clunio; species Clunio marinus. Next base: position 1,745,231 of record CVRI01000001.1, read on the forward strand.
GATGTCTATAGAAGAATTAAACCTACTGATGAGATGTATCCATTGATACCTCATTCACCTTGATACGACTTACGGTTTAGGACTTATAGCTAAACAAAGTTTCGTATTTTTGGGAACTAGCGATTAAATAGACCTTCACGGGATCTTTCATTAAAGGCACTTAGGATTTTTTGAAGAATCTGATATTGCGCAATATGGAAAGGTGATTAAATTACGCAATTTTTAAGACATAATTGAACTCTCTAACTATCACCGTTTAGAAAATATTCAAAAACAAATTTGAAGTTTGTTTTTTACTATCGAAAATGGTTTTTCATCAATCACATTTTTTCTGTTTCATAAACTTGCTTTGATGTCTATAGAAGAATTAAACCTACTGATGAGATGTATCCATTGATACCTCATTCAACTTGATACGACTTACGGTTTAGGACTTATAGCTAAACAAAGTTTCGTATTTTTGGGAACTAGCGATTAAATAGACCTTCACGGGATCTTCCATTTGGGGCACTTAGGATTTTTTGAAAAATCTGATTAGCGCAATATGGAAAGGTGATTAAATTACGCAATTTTCAAGACATAATTGAACTCTTTGACTATCACCGTTTAGCCACAATCACGACTTGAAGTTTGTTTTTTACTATCGAAAATGGTTTTTCATCAATCAAATTTTTTCTGTTTCATAAACTTGCTTTGATGTCTATAGAAGAATTAAACCTACTGATGAGATGTATCCATTGATACCTCATTCACCTTGATACGACTTACGGTTTAGGACTTATAGCTAAACAAAGTTTCGTATTTTTGGGAACTAGCGATTAAATAGAACTTCACGGGATCTTCCATTTGGGGCACTTAGGATTTTTTGAAAAA
>CVRI01000002.1:0-70439 GCA_900005825.1 Clunio marinus
AGTGAATTTGTTTTTTTACTTGAAATGTAACAAATATGCAATTCGATATCTCTGAAATATTAAGGATATTAAATTAGTTTAATTTTAGTCTAATCTAAGATGTAAAATTTTTTCTTTCAATTTATTGCAATATGGCTAAATTCATTATGTTCATAACTTATGCTACTTAAAACCGTAACGTTTGTAACTTGAACATGTCGTAAATGAACAACTTTACAAGTAAACAACATGTGCATATTTTTTGAAACTAATAATTTATAGATGAAATTTATTGACTCTTTATTTCCCCACTTTATTAAATGTTCAATTCGCATTTTCCTTTCATCTCAACCTGCATAATTTATTTATACTCGCATAAGAAGTTAAGAAGAAAATATACAACACAAATTTGTTGTAATTAAATATCATTTTGTAACACATTTTGTTCGTAATTCTCTCTTCTCGACACTTCTTTGTTCTAAGTCGATGCTAAATATTGTTAAAGGGAAAATCGAGTAATTTGATACACAGGAAAATCAAGAGGCAACAAAAACGATTCCATTTATTTCCTTTCGTGGATCAAAAGAGAAAAAAGTTTTTCTTTTTTTTATTTATTCGCAACGGGTTTGTTGCCGAATATCTTCGAGCTTGAGGGTGATAGATACATGATTCCCAGATGTTTTCTTTAATATTATTTCTTGCTCTAAGAGTGTTAGAAAATCTTTCTTAAGCATTATATGTACATCATAGCCAATAAGATTAGATGTGTGAATGTGAAAACTTGTAACACAAATGTTATGCCTTGCTGATTGTTTCATGAAGTATTCAAACTATCGTTCGAATTCGTACATGTAATCAAAGTCTGAATTAACATTTCATATGAATTCCATCAATCATGAATGTTTCAACAATCTGTAGAAATAAGTTTCTTAACTTAATTAACCATTAATTGAATGAAAGCGTTTGTCTTTCGTGTTCTCTCATTATTGCAGAAGATTCTATATGCTCATCTCCATTTCCAGCTTCGTGAACCTGAAACAAGATCAGACTTAATTGAACGCCTCATGCACAATTGACGTTTATGATGATGTCTCATATATTTTAAGCAGCAAACAATTTCCTTCCTTCTCATGATGTTTCACTGAATAAACAGAATTTACACAACATAATTTCTAAAGTGATTACCGTCAACAACAATATGATACAATCGTTTCTGCATATCTCGTTTCCCTCATTCTCTCTGCTTATGAATTCATGGAAATATTTATGAAAATATTGTGTGGAAAAATCTTTTTTCGTCTTTCGTATCTTTTTTCCATGGCGACAGACGACAAGGCATTATCAGCACCCCTCGTCTTTTTTTAAACGTGAAAGAAAAGTGTAAAAATATGAACGACAAGAAATGTAATTTTTATTCTTCTTTCTGCTGCTGTTGGTACGTTAGCACGATTTAAGCACATTCAAGACAAGACTATGATTATGGTCGTTTCATCTGAATGCAAATTTATTTTTTTCTTTCACATTTCTTTAAGAAAATCTTTTATAGCTGAGTTTTCTTTTTCTATTTTTTTTTGGAAACAAACAGGGTTGTGAGGGTGTTGGGGGTGAATTACATATTATTGCCGTTATCAAGTTGAGTAAGCATGTTAAAGATTACAAGCTATTACATACTTTAGAATAAGAAAAAGGTAAAATGATGTAATAAGGACGAGGATAATTCTATGAAAACAAGGAAATTGATAGAGCGATTTCATGTAAGTAATTTGAAAGGTAAAACGAAAGGGAAAGTAAAGAAAAATGTAAAATACTCAGTAATTTGGAAGTCAATTTCATTTGTCACGTAGCTCTCACTCTTGATTTCTTTACCTTAACTTAAATCGAAAAAATCGTAAGAAATGGCCCCTATTATGGAGCTTAATAAGATTGCTTTTTAAATTATCTCGATTCAGACTCGTAATACCTTCCCTTATGGTGGTATTTAGATTTTGAAGGCATCTCAATATCCACAAGCGAGAAAATATATATATCAAGAAACCAAAATAATGTTGTAAAACATTTACAATCCGTGCATAATAAAACATTCGCTGAATTCCTTGGTATGTTTGATATCAATCTTGAAATTCGGTTCAAAAATATGATAAGAACTTCTCATTACAAAAAAGGAAACCGCTAACTGTTGTAGATCATAAATACCAAAAAGAGTTTCACTTAAAATCGAGAAAATAAAATATCATCTGGGAAATTCAATCTTTCTAAATTTTCTTTTATTGTTTGATATTAAAAAGAAAATTTTTGGGCTCAAAATTTTCATCCATTTTTATATATTTATCTGTTTTAATGATTTGTGACTCCATGCAAATAATAAAATATTTTTTATCACCTCGTCCTAGGTAGACATAAATTCAAGACGAACCTGAAGATTTAGATATAAAAAAAAACTGAATGAAAGAATCTGATAATATCATTTCCAAGAAGGATTATTTATTAGATATGTCACTTGACAAGGTCCTTCATCGTTCAGCATTAGATTTTTTTTGTTGTCATACATAGTATAATAATTTTCAATCCGAAATAGTCACTTTGCTATATGTTTTCGTACTTATTCAATGATATATCTGAATGATAAAGGTTTTGACACAAGGTGTAAAAGTGATTCAGACCAGATTACAAAAGCATTCATTATAAATAATCTTCTTACATCAAGATTCAGTTTCAAATCCTTATTATTGTCTCTTTGCTCTACATTTAATAGATTTTATAGAAGTGGAAAACTTTTGAGGAAATGCCAGTGATTGCACAAGCCATTTGAATGTATAAAGAGAAAACATGAGAAAGTATGAATAGAACGCTTTTAAATTTAATGCGAATTCGGGTAATAAAATTTCTCTTCTCTTGTTATATTTAGAAAAAGTAATAAAAAATCTACTTCATAAATTCAATTCATTTTTTGTCAGCGACAAAAATATAGCTCAGAATTATTCTTAAAATCTTCTTCCATTGTACCAAAATAACTTTCATTGTGATGTTTATTTTTTCCTGTCTTGCATTCCATTTTCATGATAATCGTCTTCGTAATCTTCCGGCCCACCGGGACCTTCATCTTCCTCTCGATAATCACTCTCATTCTCTGTTTGAGTTATATCAGGCAAATAGTCTTTGTGCGGTGGTGTGTGAATAACAGGTTCCTGTCAGAAAAGGTTTTCATTAAATAATGTTCTTCAGCAAATTCTCACTTCTTTTTTTATGCTTAACATTTGACGTCTCTCTCAATGATATTCATTTATTTATGTAAACATGCATCATGCGGTTTTAGGAATTTTGATTAAAGATTACTTTTGGTGGTCTCCAACCGCAACCAGGGAGCGGTAAACCATCAGAACCTAATGGACATGGTGCATCTAATCCTGGAACTCCTTGTTCACCTTTTTCGCCTCGGTCACCTTTTCGACCACGTTTTCCAGATGGGCCTGCTTCGCCTTTGCCACCCTTTTCACCTCGAGGTCCTTCTTGTCCTGGTATCCCATCAGTACCCTGTATTGTGAGATGATGTTTTAAAGAAATTTGCTATTAATTAAATATTTTTGAAACATTACTGGTAAGCCTGGATCGCCTCTTTCCCCTTTCATTCCTGTTTCGCCTTGGGCACCTTTCATTCCATCCAATCCCGGTGGTCCCTGGTAGTTTTTTAATATATCAATTGAGAAAATACGAAAAGAAAGATGAAAGGATAAAAACCGTCAATATTACTTGTCCGGTGAAGTAAAATCTTAATCAATAAACCCATAAATCAAAAATGCAATTTAGTTCTCATATGCAATGATTAACTTAGCACATGCAATGGATTTTCGAGAAATTCAATGAAATAATAAAGCAAATAATGTGAATAAATGATTTCTGAAGTTATTCTTTTATTTGGTGCAAAATAAAATGTGTTTGTAACTTAAAACAACAACACTTACCAAACAGAGTTTATAGTTAAGCATTTATCTCATGATAGAAGACTAAGTTTTAGAAATGAACCCTTGTGTCAGAAAAATCTATTTTGATTTAAATGTTAAAAGCATGGAAGTGGGACAGATTTATCTTATTTCTTGCCTTCTCTGAACAGAATTTTAATGTAAACGCTAAACACAGAATAAAACTGACTGTAAATTAATTTAAATCGCCTATAAAACGGAAAACAATTGCTTAATATTTGAGACAGCTAAAATAATTTAAAGCCACAAATTAATACAATTCTCCCTCAAAGTAAGCCTCAATGCTTACTCGTAATTGTGAAAAAGAAGAAAAACTTCCCCCGGAACAATCATTTTATTATTTTTAATGGACTTTCTTATCGTTTCCTTCGACTTTTATTGCAACTTCTCTCACTTTTTTTTACGTTTTTGTTATGAAACATAAATTATAAAATTACATTCTGTCTGTTTGCGATTTCATTGCGCTCTTTACTTTTGTTTTATATCTTAGGTATTTTCACACTTTCAATGGTTGTAAAAAATACATTGTTGTTCATTAACAGATTGTATAAGTTGTGTAATGTGAAGATACATTGTTTCATTCCATTAAACATCAAACTATGGGGTCAAATTTCAAGTGATTTAACTATCACTTACATATCGTTTATACAACATAAATCATCATAAATGCTTATTATTTAATTGTTGAAGAATATCTTCAAGATTAATTTCTTTCCTCCGTAATCGAAATAGAAAAGGGGGATGTAATGCCATTGATTCAACAGTTTTTATTTCCTGTTTGAAAAATTTCATTTCTTCTTTTGTCTTGAACGCTAAATTGCAAAAATATTTCTTCTTCCTATCCCCCTCTCAAAACATCGTCGTTCTTTCTTGTTTATCGCTTTTTCTTAATTTATCTTCATTATTTAACACACTCACGCACACAAGACATAATAACTCACGCGGCAGAAGAGTGGTAATGATATGATAATAGCATAAAATTATAGACAGATTTAAGAGCAGAAATTCTGTTCTCAATATTTACATTTAAACGACATAAAATATTGTTTACAGAAAAAATTTCAGCTGAGTCTTACAAGAAATTTAGTTACATTTGTTATTACATATTTAATGTTGGCACAGTATTTACTGTAGGTAGAAATATTCAAAAATATTCAATATCTGTTTTTCTTCGAAATATCTATTGAATATTCACTCAATTAAATGATGAATGTCGTAAACATTTCTTCAATGAATATGATGATAACAGATTATGATTTGTGATGTTTGCTAAAATTGTTTCTTGTAATTATCCACTGTGGGACGGCTTTCTTTTCAAGCAAAAATTATAATTAAAAATTCTTCTTTCTTTTTAATAAAAGCAGAGAAAATATTAATTTTAATCATAATTAAACGTACATACACTTATATACGTATTTGTATATATTGAAAAGTTATGAAATAAAAGAAATTTTAATGAATTATTAAAGTAGAAAAAAATTCGACAAAAATGATTGCGATGATGACATTGACTGTAGTCAGTCCTTAATGATGTTTATCAGATGAAATAGCAATTTTACTTGAAAATTGAGAGTAACGATTTGTGAAAACTCTTAGATATTCTATTTCCTCATGGCACACAAATAAGCGAGAATAGAAGATTTTTACAAGTGGATAAGATGGTTAGATTAAGTTTCCTTTTTTCTCTGCTTCAATTTCGAGAATATTTAATGAAAAAACAAACCCCCAGTCCTTTTACATATTTTAGTTAATGATGAAAGAGAATTTGATTTCAAATATTATTGCCTTGAGCAATGAAGTTCTGTTTTATGTTTTAACGATTCAGAGCACTTCTTCAAAAAAAAATCATTGCACTTGTGTACTTAACATTAAATGAGATGACAGATTCAATGCCATTGAAAGAGAAAATAGATTTGTGTTGGATTTTAGATCGCTTTATACAACTTTCGCATCATTTCAGACTAAGTTTCAGGCATTTCTAAAGATTTTAATCATATGAGAATATTTTCTTTTCTCTTTTCATTTCTTTTCCACAAGAGATTACGTTGATAACATCTTTAACGAGAACAAGCCTTAAATGACTTCTTGTGTTTGTGTTTTATCGTACACGTGATTTATGCTCATGAATTTCTTTTTTTTTCTATTATATACAACAATTTAAATGCAAGGAAGAAATAAAAGAAAAAGTTGTCAGCAGATGATCAGCACTCTTATTTATTTTATTTTTTGTCAAGATTGTAATAAATAACCGTGGGGTGAAGAGATTTATGGGTAATTATAAAAGGCCTAACTAAGTATTTTTATCTCAACTAGATTACTTTCTGCTATCTATCGTAATGGATCGGAGCTTCCAATTAAAATTTGATCTAGCGCTTACTGACAGAAACGTCTTAAATTCGCTTCCATTTGTCTTCACCATTAAATGGAAAGCAATCTGACTTTTTGTTATCTTTTTATTTTTTATACAACATTGGGTAGTAAGTTTTGAACTGAAAGCTTCGATTTTCTAGACAGAGATTTCAGATTTGTAATTTGATTCTAGTAATAATTAGTATTCCGAACCTGAGGAAGAAAACAAATTTCAAAATACAATTAGCTTTTGTTAGTAAATAGAAGCTTAAAATGTCATTTGCTTTTGTTTTATTTTATTTAAAAAACTTACAGGATATCCAGGTTTTCCCACGGGCCCAGTATTACCGCTGTCACCTCTGAATCCCATTGGACCAGGCAATCCCATTGGTCCAGGTTCTCCCTTATATCCACGGTCACCTTTCTTGCCATCATTACCACGTGGGCCCAAAAATCCTATCGGTCCTGGTCGTCCTAATGTAGAAATAAAAGCCATTTAAATGAAATTAAAGTTTCATAATAAAATGTTGTTTTAAAGCACTGCCTAGAAGATTAAAAGTATCTTCTTTCAACTTTTAATGGAAGTTCACAAAAGTTTTAAAGTGGAGAGTTTTCATTTTATGATGTTTTTGTTTTGTGGCATTGAATTATTAAGAAGAGTTTTGCGAGTATTTGTCTGTTAATTTCAAGGGAAAACTTTCAACTTCTTTTGAAAAATGCTTTAAAATTATGTTTTACAAGTATTCCAAATTACCTGGTGGTCCTTGAGGTCCTATTTGTTAAATTAAGAAAAATAAGATATGAGTTTTATGACAAGAAGGGAAAGTTTAATTTAATGCCAACCTGGTGGTCCTATGAGTAAATTAGTGCGGCAGTAAAGAAAAGTTTTTCACAAGATTAGGATTAACTGCAACTTGACTTCACTTCAAATATTTTTAAACATACCTGGCGGTCCGGGAAGTCCTACAGACTGTAAATGAATAATTGAGTTGAATACGAGAGTAGCGAATATTTTTACAGAATATCTTACGATATCTGGGACTAAGTATGGTGAATCAGACATTCCATGTTCGTCTTGTCGCCTTCGCATTTTACGATATTTCTACATAGACGATGAATAATTGTTTGAATTGTCGTTTTGCTGATGATAAATATTTAACAAAAGATTCACTCACCGAATCACCTCTATCACCTTTGTCTCCTTTTGAACCAGGATATCCAGGGGGGCCTTCGACAAGAAGATATTTGTGGTAGATTATTAAATATACAGCAGATTGTGTTCACTTACCTGGCAAACCTGGTGGGCCCATCAAACCTGGTGGTCCAATATCACCTGAACAAAAAATAATATTTTATGTTAACTCACATAACATCTTCATTCATTTGTCAATGTCATTTATATTCACCGCTATCTCCTTTGTCTCCGGATGGTCCTTGTTGTCCTGGTAACCCAGGTGGACCTTCAATTCCTGGTTCTCCTGGCATACCATCGAGTCTGAATTATAAATTCAATTTTAATAAAGATAAAAATTACTTTTTTGTATGCAATTCTCACCCTCTTGGACCTAATGAACCAGAAGCTCCGATATCTCCTTTGTCACCTTTCAGTCCTGAATTAATTATGTGTGAAAACATAAATTTAACTCTCCTAGATAAGATTAAAAAGTTTAAGTTATTTAAATATCACCTGGCATTCCATCTTTTCCATCACGTCCATCTTTACCAGGTTCACCTGGAGGCCCTCGCATCGTCAGTGGTGCAGGAGATTCGTCGTAGTCATCGTCTTTGTTTCCAAGCTGTTAGATTTAGTTGTGAAACATTATTAATAAAATGCAATAATTTGCGAAAGAGAAAAAGGAAAATATTAAAAAAGCAACAACACGACTCAATTACTTACACAACAGAAATACAAGTTTTCAATTCTTTCCACAAATAAAATTCAACAACAGCAACACTACACATATTAAAATTATCTGCAAGACTCAGTGAACTCAAAACCAAATAATTTTTTAATAGAATTGTGCGGTCTTTCGCCTTTTTTTTTATTATTGTGCGACAATTCCATTCATTGCATTGTGGGTGGCAAATTAAATTCTATCGTCATAAAATATTTAGCTGTTAAATTTACGAACCAAATTTATTTAATTTGTTTGTCAACATGATTCTTTATTTTATTCTTTTGTTCTTTTGCTTTCATATCTGTTTGCTTTAGATGTGCAGTAGTGAAGTCGACCCACAACCTACGTGTGTTTATCAGTGAGGAATACTTTTTACATGTGCTTGAGCTTCTAAATATCTCATTGAATATTTTAGTAAATTAAGACTTTTGCACTTTTGTCTACTGAAATTAAAAACTGTTTGATTAAAGCGTAAGTGAGATTGCGAAATAAATTTATGAATGAGTGAATTACAAACTGTGCAAGATGAGTTTATCTAAATAACATGCAATGAAGACAATAAAAATTTAATTTATTTACATTTCACATGAGTGTTCAAATTATTGTAAAATCTATTCATCATAAATTAAATTATCACGCGTTTATGTCTACGGAAATGATCGAAATAGATTAATTATAATAATTCACTCAATCATTCTGCTAATTTATAGCGGATAACAGTCACCAACATTGGATGCTTTTTCAAATGACTTTAATTATGATGATGATGATGATGATGATGATAAGGTGATAAATGAAGTGATTCAAACCATAAATCATGCAAAATCAGATCTTGCAAATGTGAGACAATAAGATAAAACATTATTCATGCGATCCTTTAATCTTCACATGACAACTTTGGTTTTTCCATTTTTTACTCACTTTTTTGCCTCGTTTTCCACGTGGACCTTTCTCGCCTTGGGGACCTTTATGACACGATATTAACAAACAAGATTATTTTTCATTACGATTAGCATTTAGAAGTGAAAATGAAGGTAAATATTAAATACCTGCTTCGCCTTTTTGACCAGGTGGACCAGCTGGGCCTGAAATTAAGTTTCAAGGATAGTTAAAAATGTTTTAAGTTGTACATGTGTAAGAGTTACCAGGTGGACCTGGTGGACCTTCAATAATTCCTGTAGGGAACTGATCGCTGTTTAGTGTCGTTGTGTAGCCTCGATCGCCTTTATCGCCGGGATCTCCCTTAGGACCCTTAAAATTAAGAAAATCATTAGTTAAAAATTCATTTTGTTTTACGAATTGAATATAATTACAGGCTCTCCAATTGGACCAATATCTCCTTTCTCTCCTTGTGGTCCCGGTGGGCCCTACAAATAATTCATTGTTACATAAAATTAAAATTTAATGTAATAAAAAGTTTGTCGAATTACAGTTTGTCCTGGTCCACCTTCTTCACCCTGAACTCCTGGTCGTCCGTCGTGTCCTGGAATTCCTGCTGGCCCAATAGGACCTGGCGGACCCTTCAAAAATTAGTGTTTGTTAATAAAACATGATTCATAAATTTAAATTATTGTTTTGCCTACCGGTTCACCAGGCTCGCCCTAAGTCAATTAGAATGATAAAGTGAACAGAACAAAGTAAATGCATTAATATTTTATCATTTAAAGATATGATTTATACTACAACAAGCTAAACAGACATAAATTCAACTCAATTTCTTACATTTAAATATATTTTGCAAAAATATGCTAAAGTTTAAACATGCATAAATAAATTAATGTTCTTTCATTATAACTACAAATATATTTCTGCTGTTGTTATGAAAATAAGTGAATTGAAAGGAAAAGTTTCCTGCTTCCAACCTTCACGAAATGGATGATTCACTTTCATAATATTTTACTGCATTGTTCAGATATTTTGCATGCCAGTTTGTTTTTATTAAGATTTTCACTACTCACTTTCAACTGAATTATAGCAGCAGCTGAAACGTTATGTCCCGCAGCCTGCAACCCCTTCAAGTTTCAAGAATTTTCCGAAGGCAGTTATTTAATTTTTATGTGTGCGAAACAACCAAAATCCGAAAAGCATCCACATTAAACAATCAAAGTTAAATTATGCAAAAAAAGGAGAAAAACAAAATCGCAAAAGTTTGGTTAAGTGAAATTGCAATAAATTAAAAAAAATTCACAAAGATTTGGAATTCAAATGTTTTATGTATTTTCTAGATAAATATCCTTTTTTGCATATGAAAAACCTTGATATCAATGCAGAATATTGTGCTATGTGCTATGTGATTTGAAGTGAATTGTAAACCTCTCATCAACGGAATTCGAAAGCAAACAATCAAACTTTTGTGTGCTGCATCAATATATTTCCACATTTGCGTAAGTAAGTGCAAACTAAGCGTGATTTGAGTTTTTTTTTTTGTTTACTCTGTAACCGAATACTAACTTTTCCATGCCTACGAAATTAATTCAAACCACTAGGATTGTCGATGCAAATACCCGAAATAAAAGCTTCAAAAACCTCTGCGTAATTTTATATTGAAAAATGTTAACAAAAGCCTAAGCTGAATTCTATAATTCAAAGCTTTTCAAACATTATTTAACAAATAAAAACTACGACAAAGCAAAACTCAACTAAACAATCAATAATTACGAATGAAGGGATACCTTAACAGCGACTATTTCAGCATATCCTAATGAACCACCTCGTAGTGTTGTAATTGATCTTTTAAGTCCCTGATTTTTTAAAATTTGTTTTCAAAATGAAATTAGGAAGAGAGAATATCAATATTACGAAACTCCTCTTAATTTTCTAATTAAATTTGAAATGCAAATAAGAATGTCGTACAAAATATAAAAAGGGCTTTGAATATGTCTACCTTAACTGTTGAGAAGACGTCAATTCCCTGACTCACTCCACCGTCACCTTTCTGTCCTTTATCACCTTGCCTTCCCTAAAAATAATCAAAGAAAGTAGATGAATATATTTCCCTTGCAGATATTTGCTTCAAGTCGATTAATATAATCAGATATGTATCTGAAATACTTACAGGTTCACCTTTTGGTCCATCCAATCCAATTGGGCCCTGTTGACATGAAAAAGAGAATGCAGAAAAGAAATGAACTTTAAGTTGAGAAGAACGAATTTATTAAAGAAATAAAAAGCCCGAAAGCATTTAAGAACATCTACAAAATGTTGGGAAAAGTATTTAAAATAAGAACGAAAAGAAGATATAAAAGTTGCATGCTAAGAATAAGGAGAATTCATATATTTGTAGACGAAATTAAAACATGTAAAAGAATGTATCTCAGAAAAAATGTTGAAAGGGGAAAACAAAACTTCATCATTGTTTTATTTAAGAAACTTTTCTGGCGTGGAAAAGTGAACACTATTTATTGCTACACGAACACAGAAAATCCTCAATAAATGCACAGATCAGGGATTCTAACATAAATTGGAAGCTCTTCCTCTACATTGGGGTTTTAATTTATATCTTTTTTAATTCAATTTAAAAAAAATGTTTTATTTTTAGATAGATTATCGAAATTATTCGCAACATTTCCTCAATATCATTCGGATAATTTAGCAACTAAATTAGTGATGTTAAATTGTAAAACGTTGTAGACAACTCCTGTTATAATTAATGTCTAACAAATATAAAGCAGATATTATGGAGGGAAAGAGAAAGTTGTGGGACAAAAGGAAGTAGTTCACTGATAAAACATGAAAATAGCAAAGGACAAAGTTTAGAATGTGACGGAAGATTAAACCATATGGCTTTCACAGTCAGAATAACACTGAAGATAGATTAAAGAAAGGGAAAAGGGTTAAGAAAGCAATTTTGGATCTCATCTTCTATATAACGTGTTTTATATACCGGAAAACCATTTTTGCCAGCTGGCCCGGAAGCACCCTGAAATTTAAAATGAAATGTTTTAAACTAAAAAGTTAAAAAGTTGATATCTAACAATTCTTGAACATATATCTAAATATTATCATTTTAACATACTTTTTTAAGGATTATCTGATATACAACAGTTGATATTCATAACAAAATATTTGTTCATTCTAAAGTAAATTGTCACAACATTTTGTTGTTTCATAAATCAAATTCTATTTAGAATTCAAAAATTGCAAAATATATTAAGGAAATGATTAATTTATCAAGTTTTATTATACTTTGATCTACTTACAGGACTTCCAATGTCTCCTGAGTCTCCCTTTTTCCCCCGTTTTCCTCGCTTTCCCGGGGGTCCTGGTGGTCCTGAAAAATATAAGAAATAAAAATTCATTTTTGATAAGTAATTTACGAAAAACTTTTTAATTTATTCAAAAGTTCACTAAAGAGATTAGATACTTAGAATAAATTCATAGGCGCAAATTTTTGTGCGCTTTAAACTTACAGCATTAGAAAAGTCGAGAAAATTTATGCAGTGATGATCTTGTAATGGAAATTATATGCAAATTCATGTGTTTAGATTAAAAATGAATCAGTCGTATAATGTCACACGGAAGTTATTTTGAAAAACAAGCGAGGAAACATGGAAAATAAAGGATTTAAACGGTTAAAAATAATTAAATGTGTTGTTAAATTCCAAAGATTTTTTTTGAAGTCTATGTTGGGTGTAGTTTCGTTCAACTGCATTTCAATAAATATCTGCACATAAATTTATTTTATACAATAACAGAAGTGAATATGCAGATGGAGGATTCATATGAAAATAGAATAGCGACCCAGTAATGAATTTATTCGGAATAATGTTAAGCGTACTGTCAACAGTAAACAGCGTAAACAAAATATAACATTTATCACGAAAGCCGGAAAATCTTTTATTTTATATTTTAAAGCGTTTACGATCAAAAAAATAAGAGGGGAGACTCTGAAAAATGCTAAAAATGTGAATTTTTAAGAACGCGTAGCAATCTTATATTCAAAAAACGCACGAAAAATATAAATCATTTCACCAACAAGCCCGATCTGAGAACTGAAAAACAGCAAAATGATGTATGATTGTTATGTGTACACATTTCTATTACTTTCCGACAAGACACAGCAATCATCATTCACTTTAAGACGCCCCCGAAATTAAGTAAGATGTTTTTCATTGTTTGAATATTCTTTCTTGAGAGAGTTGTGTGACACATCTTTCCGAATCTCAAATTATTTTATCTTTTAATTCCTGAAACACTGAAAACATTTAAATATATGAAATGTTGGTGGAATTGTTGGGAGTGCAAATAAATAGATATTTCTAATGAGAAGTCTCTGATGTTATGCAAATGAGAATTAACTTAATTTGTGACAGATTAAAAGGCAAAAGACAAACATCGTGTTTAAGTTTGAACATTTTCGTGAAAATATTTGAAGTGGTAGTGAAATAATTTTAATAAAGGAAAAGTTGACTAAGTTTCGTATACTTAACAATTCTCTACATGAACAAGAATTCTTATCTGAAGGATTATTTCTATCTCCATTCCCTTTTCTTACCATTTCATTTCAAATAATGTTGATACTTTAAATTTTTCTCGCTTTAAACAACCGGGTGGATCAATAACACAGAAAGTCGTTGATAACGCCGGAAATTATAAATTTTTCCATCATCATTTTTCTTAAACTCATCCCAACCGGATGAGGCATTTCGTAGGGAACTTCTCTCATTTTCTAGAAAATTGTTTTATTCACCTTATAAGTATTGAGTTTAGTCAATGGTGGGAAAGACAAGCTAATATTTCTTTCAAGAAGAGCATCTGTGAAATGTGTTTTGACATGAAAAGCCGAGAAGATTCACTGCTTAGCAAGTTTCTGAATTTGAATAAGACGATGAGAAAAGTTTTCAGTGATGAAGAACAATAAAGCCTTCCAAGCCTAGGAAACGAAGATAAATAAATTTGCACAATTTATTAAAGGACATAAAAGCTTTAAGAAGTGACTTTTGAGATGAACGGAGATGAAGATAATAAAAAATTTTGATGAGCTTTATTCTTTTTATGATGCTTCTAATTTAAAATTTTTGCTTCAAACATTCTTTCCATAAAAGTAAATATTTTACAACAATAATTTGAAATCTAGAATTAAATAGATAAAAGATTATGTTTGCTCACATAAATGCAATTCATCAAAAATAAGCAAAGAGTTCATTTTTTTAAGTTTTAATCTGATTGACATATGAGAACACATTTCTGTTATAATTTTTAATGTTATTTAACGCAACCATTTTAATAAATAATAAAGAAACACAATACGAAGTGAGTGACATTTAAGATTCTGTGAAATTGTTGAATGTGATTAAAGTCAACAATAATTTTCGATTTCAACGAATATTTTACGATTGATGTGTTCAATGGTTCTTCTAACTTGTTTGTGACGACCGATTCATGCAAAGTAAGGTAAAGCGAATAGTGTTTAGCAATTTATTTATTTATGAGGCAAAAAGTATCTATTAGGGAAATTGCTGGAAAACAAACATCTACACAAACTCCTAGACAAATAAAAGATAAGTAACTGTTTATGTTGATGTTGATAGAAATGATGGCAAACATGCTCCTTGAATAATTGCATAAATTTTAATTAATTGAATTATGAATGCATCATAAAAATGGAAAATTCTTCATGAATCATTCTATGTCTTTCCTAAAAATAAATATTTAAATAGCCCTAACATCTTCCACGAGTGAAAATTACGGCTTTATGAGTTATGGTTGTCATGTTGATTTTTCTATCAACAGAAAAAAGAAAGCTTAAAAACATTTTAATTTTTAACTGTCATTAATGTTAGAAATAAAAAAATTAATTTTGCTTCACCTAATGGAACGAAGTCATTAACCGAGATATTTTTCGCGCCCATAGTTAGGGCATTAAAAATGTAGTCAAAATTGTTCATACCAAATGTGAAGTTTTCATTTGAAAAATAAATAAAACATTACACTAACATCGTCAGCGTGTGGATAATTTTGAAGCAGACTGCTTAACTGATGAGTCATGTCGGATTTTGAAATAAATTTTCTTCTTAAAATTTAAAAATCAATAAGAAAATTATGCTCACAATTATTGATAATTGTTTGATATTTCTTTACATTTAAAGATTTAACTAAAGAATCTTGATTAAACCATGGAACTACGAGAACCATTGAAATTCTTCATAATATAATCAAATTGACTTCAGTAATGTGTATTGAAAATTACTCCTATTTGAATGAAAATTTCAATCAATTTCTGTTTGGAATTTTTTTATTTGGAGATGCGAGGGAAGGTTTATTGGCGGATGAATAATTCATGAGCATTTTCGACTCTTAAGTATTTAAATTTTCTCATATCTTTCAATGATTTTCCCTTCGAGTGTTTTAAAATACTTATGATAAATGTCAAAACCTATTTATATAGTTTTGATGATAGAAAGAAAGCCTCAGAAAAATATAAATGAGAATTAAAAGGAAGAAATGAGAAGAATTCATAAACCTTAAGGATGAATTTAATTAAAGTCTTTATAAAAAATAATTTGCTGTGTGGTTTCTTTAATCTATCATTTAAAGCATCAACAAAAAGGAAACCACAAATCCACAAATATTTGCAGTCAGCTAATTATCTTGTAATTTTCATGATTCGACCACACATAACATCGCATTTGACGTCTATGCTGCTACTCACTGTTACCAACGTTTTCAAAGAATTCTTTCTTTCTCCACCTCTGAAATGAATTATGTTATGATGATGCAATGAGCTGAAAACTGATACGAGAAGCTCGTTTAAATTCTGAATATGAAGTATACAGTCACGAAATTTTTCGAGGTGTTGTTTAATCGATTGACTAACATTGTCAAAAATAATATATAAAATTTAAAGAAGCATAAAATGATTGGAAAAAGCGCATACTAATGCTGAAAAATATGCAGTGAAGATTTTTTATTTCTCTCCTCCACATGATTCGTTCTTCATCTCTGGCATTTCATATAAAATAAAAAAAGAACATTTATCATCACACGATCCGCGTGGGCCTTAAACACTAATTTATTAATGTTTGTTTTGAGACTCAAGATAAGCATTAATAAATATTCATTCACGAATAATAAATGAGTGTCTGATAAATAATAATCTCGGGATCATAACAAGAATCCTGACAAGAACCACAATGTCAAGCATATTTCGTGTTAATTTCAGACAAAATTAATTTATTTATTTGATAAAATCTGTTATGAACATCCTCGTTGTTTTCTTTTTTTTTATAATAAAATGTCTAAATAAATTTCGTTCCTTAACAGGTTATCACTCATCACTCTAACTTATGATACACAAGTGAGTAAGAAAAATCGAATAAAATTATGGAACTAAACAAGATTATAATCAAACACTCAAATGTAATGCGAGATGTCTGAAAAATGGTTTTCTTATTCAAAAGAACGAAGAAAAAATTATTGGTGTCTTATATCAGCTTATTATGAATTGGATTTGAAAGAATAAAACTTAAATTCTGCAACATTTCTCGAATCAAATGCCAATCAAAGGCAAAATCACTTGAGATTGCTTCAATATTTATAGCTTTGTAAGGTATTTCTGATATTCCGGAATGAAAAGATATTTGTCAGACCTGATTTAGATTGAAACGAAGAAGGAACGTAAAGTGGAATGAAATGAAATGATCAATTTGATATCCTGGTAAGATTGCAGTAACTTTCTTCGATTCAGATTTACGAGTATTCAGATGTCAGAAAAAGAAAACTAGGGCGATTCTCAATTCTGTCGCATAAAGAATATGAATCAATTTATCAAAATAAATCCTTCGGATTAACTTTGAATTGCATGAAGGAAAGTGGACTGTCGAGAAGGAAAGAAATTGAAAGTAACACTCAACACATCTAAGACAACAGCTGGAAATTGTAACGAGAATAGCTAATTTTACTCAATCTAAAGAGAAGTAATGAAGTTGATTTATTGAGTTGATTTAGGATTTCCAAGATGAAGGATAAAGTTATCCGTATTTGATCTAAATGGCCTTCAATTTATTTCATATTTGTTTCATTCTTGACTTTCTCACTTCAAGTTTCAACTGGTAAATAAATAAATATGAAGGATTAGGAAAACCAGATTAAATTGAGAGCAATGATGTCAATTAATTGAAGCTAATAACGCAATGACTTGGAAGCTATAAATGTCAATAAGGTTTATTTGATATTAATTGGCTTATTTTCTGACTTCTTTCTGAATGTTTGTTTTTTTACGTAAACGAAACTTGTGTTTATGATTCTTCTGATATTTTTTATTATGAAATATTTCATTGTAAGACGCCACTGAAAATCTTTCATCGAAAACATAAAACCCATCACCGAAAAACCAGAACGAAATCTCATAGGATAAGTTGTAGGTTGACGTTAAGAGTAAAACAAATAAACTTGAAACTGAACTCCACACTCCAAAAATCTTTCAACGATCATGAAAAGGCGAGTGAAAAAGAAATGTTATAGCAGATACGGAAGCCACAACACCAACTCAAACAAAATAAGAAACAAATTGAAGGAAAATTTTATTTTCATCCTTTTTCATGTTGGACATGCCCTTGATAATTTATTGCTTTTTTGAATGTGTGCTTGGTTAGTCCTCAAATTCGCATCTTCCATTACATCGACTTTCCAAAAAAGGGATAAAAAAATTGTTTTTTGTCGTCCTGCACTCTCCGATAGGATTCTTCTATTTTTCACTGTTTGCTTTTTTGCTTTGCCAAAACAATTATTCAAATCAAAATAAACTGTCAGAACATGGGTTGACACATCTAACTATGGTCGTAACTACATAAAAGTCCAGCAACAACATCAACAATCACATTTTCTGATATTCAAGTCAACTATAAAATATAAGACCGATGAAACATAACAAATATATG
This sequence comes from Clunio marinus, assembly GCA_900005825.1. Classification (NCBI taxonomy): domain Eukaryota; kingdom Metazoa; phylum Arthropoda; class Insecta; order Diptera; family Chironomidae; genus Clunio; species Clunio marinus. The sequence continues at coordinate 18,082 of CVRI01000002.1, forward strand.
CAGATATGAAATTAAATCTTGCTTTTATTATTCTGACAACATGAACAAACTCTCGCTTACATTTGTTTTCGTTTTCTTCATGTCCAATAGTCAACCCTAACATGATTTAAAAGAGTCATTTGTGACTTTAATTGGAAGTTGGTACAGAATAAAATTAAAAACAGGTTGTATAGCATAAAAAAGTCTCGTGAACAATTTTCATAATGTCTTTAGGTGCTGAATGGATTTTAATTATGCTTTGTGATGCAAAAGTACAGAATAAAGGAGAGATAAAAATATAAGCACGAGACGAAGAAAATGTTAAATGAGACTCTTACATACATTGTTGAACATTATTAAACCTTAAAAAAATCGTAATTATGCTGGCTGCGGGGAAGTAATTGCTTTTATTCAAGTTACATAAATAATACAGTCTTCTAATGGGATCGTTATGTCAACATTCCCTTTTCCAATTTCTAGATCTTCACTCCTCTACTCAGCTTCTCTTTAATTACTTTTAATTTTAAATTCAAATTTCTTCTTTTATCCACAATTTGTGTGGTTTGCAATGAAAATTAGTTTTACAAATGACGGAACAAATAATTTAAAAATCTGCTGCTATTGCAACAAATATTTTTGCTCTCGCTTCGAGCTTAAGAAGAATAAAGAAAATTTCTTTCTTTATATTCAAAAGACGATCCTTTTGCATTTTGTTGTTACTTTTACACTTTTGTAATTTATTTACGATTTTTTCTGTCTTCAACTTTCGTCTTAATTTTGTCGCTGAACATTTTATTCACAATACTCGTTTGCTCTGATACTTTAACCGTCAATGTGAGAATCGTAAAGTAAGTTCATTTACCTAAGATAAAATTTTAATTCTCTTCTTGCTTTTATTTATTTTGTTAGTGAAAATTTGTGCAGGAAAATAAAAACTTTTTTAATTTTCTTCCATTCAACGAAATAAATAAAAATGAAATTTACAAGGAAATTAGCTTTTATGTACCTAAATGGAATTGAACGTAAGGAAATTAGAAGATCTTACAAGATTAAGCATAATTTGTATTAATTCTCTTGAAAATCTTTTAAACTGTTTTGAATGTCTCAAAAATATGTTTAGATATGAATAGAAGCATGATTAACGAGAGACAGAAGTATTTTATTTTAATTCATATATTTGAAGTATGAATAAGCACATGTTGTGTCAACAAGCATTAAAAACTTAATAATTTGTTGATTTTTAATTTTTCAAATTTCTAGAACACGAATTTTTATTTCATCACCAAAAAATGAGAAAATGCCACTCATTCTATTTTTGTAAGACAACTGAAAAGTCGTCGAGAAAAAAATAAAAGATTAACGTAATGTTGAATCTGTTCTGTTTTTATGACATCCACCAACGGTCTCTACTGACTGAGTCACTTTTAATTTTCTTTCTCAATTTCACATTCTTACGTGGACTGTCAAGTTGTCGTGAAGAATTTCTTCTACATTTTCATAAACACTTTTTAGTAAAATATCGTCTCGTTCATGTTGAGAATAGAAACATCCAAGAAATAATTGTGAGTCCACTTGTGAGAGAAAATAACTAAACAACAAATGATAAAACAAATATTTAATGAACAAAACACAAAACTATTCACTCCGATATCTAAGTGTCATGAAACAAAAATAAAACAAAAGTTAATTTTAACGGATCGTTTGCTTTGCAACACTCTTTGCTTTTTATTTTAATGTCTGCAACTCGAATATGAGAATTCTTCCGTCTGAGCTCTCATCAACTTTGTTTTACTTTATTTTAAACAACTTTTCTCATTTTATGGCTTAAACAGTGACCCAGAAGATACTCGAGAGGTTCAAGAAAGGATTCATTGTGAATGGACTAACAGAGAAACATTTTCTACGAGATTTTAAAGCAACAGTAAACACTGCTAAGCTTTTTCTATAACAAAAATAAATTAGCTTGTTAAGTGTATAAAAGAAGTAAGTTTGTTGCTTTAAATTCATTTTTAATTACTTTATAGCAGTTTCACTTTTTCAGGGTTCATTATAGAAATAATTTTATTAAACTTAGTTTATTTAGAGACAGACATTTAATGCCTAATAATTTCTCGTTGAAAATATTTAAGGGCCCATATCTTACATTATTTCTTGTAAATAATTAACAACGTGATATTTTTCTACTGAGATGGGAATACGAGAAGAAAGATTTATGACAGATTAATGGTGAGGGTTCTTGTCGTCGAGTATCAGAAGTTATTCAATTATTTATTGAAGCCAAATTTGTAGGCGGTTTATTAACTCATCGGAGTTGACGTTTAATTTAATCAAATTAAATATACATTTGATATTCAATCTATTCTTAGATATTTAATAAAACATAAAATATACAAGAAGAATTTTTTTAATTAACTGAAGCAAAAAGAAAGAAATGCCATTTTGTTGATATTAAAAAGTAATTTAAGAAACAAATTTGATCACAATCTGCTCTCTCGATTCTTTAGATTACAAATTTACTCTTACATTAAAAAATAAAACTTTAAAAATTAAACGCATCGCGAACTTCACCATTGAAGGCTACAGAAATTTTTTCTAGAAGTTAAAATATTTCGAGTACCATTCATAAAGATCAAGGAAGAGTCGAGTAAACATTTTTTTTTTCAGAAACTTGTTTTAAAAGTTTTTATGATCCACTCTTAAAATATTTTCGAATGTAAAGGGTAAATGAAATAAAAATTTTACCACTGAAAATAGTAATAAACTACTCGTTTCTATTTTTGTGAAACTTTTTCCAACATTGTAGAGAATTTGTTGAAAACTCGGTCGAAAAGTATTTCGTTCAATTGTGTCAACTCAGCTCCAGCTTTTTTTTTATTTTTTTGAACACAATTTTTGTAAAATGATTTCATGTTCAATTTTATCATTCATCACAAGAAGGCCGTGAACATATCGTAACACTTCAGTAACTTCCAAAAGTATCAATAGAAATTTTCTGATGACTTTTTATTTTTGCATCCTTCAAATTGCAGAAAATCAATTTTTTGCTGACGAATGAAAACATCGTCTCAAAGCAGAAGTATCATAAAAAGGAAACTGGAGCTAAAAATTTTCTTTAAATTGAACAAATATGTAATTAGCCTGAAAACGTTTTCTCTAAAATTCGAAATAACTTTTTAGACGAAAAAAGAAAATTCCACAAAATCTTTTAGGTCTTGTTTTAAGTAAATAAAATGAAAATCCATTAATTTATTGAATGGCTTTCCAACCCCTAAAAATTCTTCCTGCTTTCGGCGAGGGGAGTCAAAAGTAATTAATGTAATTTATTAACACAAGCTTCTGAATCAATCGAAGAAATTTCTAATTAGGAAGCCAATTTCATCAATAAATTCTTTCTTGACATCATCTTGATTTTCTCCACCATAAAACAAGTTATAGCATACATCAACCAAAAATTAATGACAACACTTTGATTGTTATACGAAGAATTTTCCTCATGAAAGCCTATCTTATCTACACAAAATTCCTTTGACAAGGTATGCGAGAAGAGTTTACGATTGAACGTTCTACGAATTTTTATAGGTGATCTAAGCATGACGAAGGATAGAGTACTGACAATGTTTCGTAATAAAAAGCAGAGATTCATGAATCTTCTTCTTTATTTCAAAATGTCTACTTAAATGAATCTTAACTAAAGTGGAAACAGACAGTCAATTAAATAAGCTAAATTCAGGGTAGTAGGGGATAGAAAATAATAAAAAGTTAAGCTTGTAAGCACATAAAGGGCAATTATTAGGGACTAAATTGGAATTGTAGGCTAATAATAAAAAAAGTTTAAATACTTGCTGGTGTTTTGGAGCTTCTGGAAAGCTCATTGAATGTTAATTTGTAACTTATTTTCGCTTCATAAAGTGTACGAAGAGCAAAATCTACGAATCCTCAACAGAATAATTCTTGTGAAATAGAAATTTGTTTTCTCTCGCTTTTGATTCTATTGTTATCAACATCGAACCCATTTCAACTCGCTACCAAAATACGCCTTTGAATTTGTTGTACTCGCTTCTACTATGTACTTAAGAGACGGTATTAATTGAATACTATTAAAACAATTAACTTTATCTGTATTTAAAATGTTTCCAGAAAATTTTCGCTACTTTTAAGAGCATGGTTGAAAAGCAAGCAGATTTTTAAATTGGCAAATGTAAAAAGGGGAGAAATGTTGAAAAAATATTTCACTTTTAATTAAATTGAGTGTTCAGTCAAAACTTTTCCGAGTTGATTTTGTGTGTGATGTGACTATTTACAGAGCGAAGTATGAGCCATGATTGTATAATCTTCCCCAACTTTTGTTGTCAGAATTTTACAGCGAACAATAAAAAAATCCTTCTCCCCCTCTTGATAAATATTTTCGCCATGTTTTATAAGCTGTCTGACGCGCATAACAAAATGATAATTAAAGCAATTTAAAATTGAAATTGGAAAACTGAATTTAAATGATGATTCCATTTGCGGGTGATTGAAGATCGTAAAGAAGTCAGAAAATCGTCAAGAATTGGATGTTTATATCCATTTTTCTCAGAAATGTTTATCGTCAAGTTGCGATTAAGTAGATTGAGTTCGTGTCACCCAAGATGTTGCTGAGAACGGATTTATAACATTTTTTTATGATCCATAGTTGGCAAGCTCATTGTGAGTGCATAAACAGCGTTTTAAAGACGTGTTTGCAATTTGAAACACCTGGCAACGTAATAATTTTCGAGTGAATAAAGACATTTCCTTCTCGTTAGGTGATAAGGTTCAAACGAGCTTCGACTGAGTAGATATTTCCACTTAATAAGTATGCTCAGTATGAGGATAATAAATTTACTTTACAATCCCAATTCTAATCTCTAAATCTTGATTGCTTTTAACAATAAAGAAGCCTATTCATGGATAACTCACTTCATTCAAACTTTTGAGTTAAATCTAAACAAATAAAACAACATCAGAGGAAAGCGAATTAGGGAGTTTGGTTTAAGTTTATGTAAATATTTGCCTATGGATTCTTAACGGGAAGCCAAGATGAAGCTAGGCAAATACGTTAGAAGTTTTATTGGAAATTGGAACCCTTTGATCCTTTTAGTTTTTAATTTGTTCATCAAACTTCCCCATTCTCACAAGAAACGATAAATATTTGATTGAAAAATGGGGAAAACACATTCAAAGTACTTTTTATTTTAATTGTTACCACAGTTAATGTGAATTTTATTAGTATTCATGACTCACCTGGCGGACACATGCAATTTTCATTCGGTGATTGTTGTATGGCGGTTTGCCTTTGCCGTCGCGCTGTTTTGAGGTTTGATACGTCACGTTTAAGACGCGAAATTTCACTATAAACGTGAACCGGCAGTTTTTTCACAATTGTTTCATCAAAGCTGACCGTTTCACGTCGCTCATCCTCGCTAAAAGCGGTTTGCGTTCGCGTTAATTCTTCCAAATCATACTCAATTTGCGACACTCTCTTATCTAAATACATTAAACTTCTAACATTACTTTCTAGCTGTTGATGACGATAACTTAGATACACCGATATACTTAACGACAGTATACATGTAGCATAAATTAGTAGATTAATGAGAAACTTTATACACTTTGACGACGCTTGGTCATCATTTTTGCTTGCTTTCGTTGATTTTATTTTGAATGAAGGTGATTGAGGTAATCCATGTGTTGTGGTTGCTTTATGTTGTTCCATTTTATATCTTAAATGTCTCGTGTGTTCTAACAATTCAATTGAAACTGACTTTAGACCTCAAATAACGAATTTCTGTTCCCCCAACACTTCGCAACGTCGTTTCCGGGGTAAACACACTTCAATTCGTTTTTTTATTTTATATTTTCTCAGTTCCACTTCGGGGTTGTTAAAACTTAATTTATTCTAAATGCACGAACTTCCACTTTCTCGTTATGTTTGAGGGAAATTTTAAACGCTGGTAATTTTTATGTCTTTAATACATAAAATTTAGATTTTTCATCATTTTCTTTTGAGCTTTGTGCATCTTTCTATTTTTTTCTTGATATCAAATTTGCTTCTAAACTCTGACCACGAATTTTCTTGCTTTCTTAGATTGGAAAAAAATTAAACAAACATTTTTCTTACGAAAATTGAGAATTTTCTTTTTATGTTTTCCTACCACGTTTCCGAGAATATTTCAAAATTTTCATATATTTTCCGAATTTTCATGCTCATGTAGCATATGAGATTATGTGAATTTTATGCTTTCCTACGGTAGATAAATAAATGTATGAAGCTGAACACAAATTTATTCAGTCAACCGTCTGATTGCTGTTGGTTTTTGAATGTAAACGTTGATAATAAAAAATTATTCAATTAACATTTCCTATTTAGCATGGGAATCTGTCGCACTCTAACTTTCTGTGTACTTTATGCTTTCCAGCCATTCACTCAATTGAGATCTCCTGCTATCACTTCTGATATTAAATTATTCCATTTTATTTTTTGTAATGATTATCCACTCAGATGATTTATTTCAATATCTTTTTATTTGATAATTTCTTTCTCTTTAAAACTCAGCGACTATTAAATCACTTGATAATAATTTTCCAAAGATAAATCACGCATCAATAATTTTTTCTATGATGGAACTTTATAACTTGTCATCACTTAATAAAATTACCATTCGCTCATCGATTTCACTTTTTTTCTTCTTCTTTACATTTGATGGAAGTGTTATTTAATCCAATGTAATTTAATCCGAAATGATGATGATTCTTCTGATGTAGTTTCAATCAAAGACTTTCCAAGAATAAACGACAACATAAATTTAACAGGTCTTCACCAATTCGAATCTGAATGCGAACTGGATGACTTCTTCACACAAACTGTCTGTTCAATGTTCTCATTCTCACCGAAAAAAATATTCAAGAGAGCGAGAGTGATTTTCTTTTCTAGGGTTGCATGATGATGATGATGATGATATCTGTTCATGCTTCCTTACAGAATTCTTATGATTTTAAGTTGCATTTTACAATCAGGCATTTAAATAAATTTGCAACATTTATCAAAAAGCGTTTTATAATCATTACAAATTTAAAAGATTTACATTTTATAAAAAAAAAAATTCTAATATAAAAATATTTTCTGTGATCATTGATCAATCAATAATTTCAATATTGTAGATGCTTTTATGCAAATACTTCTAGGAGATAAAATTTGATTAAATTCTCTTTCTTTGCAAATTGCAACAAACTTTTTCTTGAACTTCTTCTCTCGAGGTTTTTCTTCTCTCCAAAAGAAAGAAATTCTTTAAATTCTCTAATTTTTTATATCTACACTCAATTATTTCACAGTTGTTGTTCTTTTTTCTATTGTGCACTTTTCATTGCCAGAATACACAGCATTGTCACTGCAAATTTCTTTTTTGTTTTCGACATAGTTCAATTAATGTTTAACGCCCTTTCAAATAAATTTATTTGATTTTCGATTTTCTGCTTCAATTTTTCAATAATCATTTTCATGTTCCAGCAGAATCTTTACACACATAAATCAGAATTGTGGTCATTTGCGTATGTATGTAAATGTCCAATTGTTAGCCAATTTAAATATTCTTTGTTCTCATTCAAGTGAGTGCTGAATGAAAACAAGATTATGAAAGAAATACCATGGATACCGCAAACATTTCTATCATCATTTGTAAAATAAGCTTTCGTGTTTATGAATAGATTTCAGCTTCCGTATTAAAACATAGATAGTCGAGTTCTGTTTTTATATTTTAAAGGAACTAACAGCAATTGTTAAAAAGATATGCTAGCAAGAAAAAAATAAGCAAATAAAGTGAACATTTTGATCCATCTGCATGAGAAAAAGCACCAAGTTCAACGAGGAAACTTGACTTGAAAATAAATGGGAAAATATTTTTATTCAGTTCAAAAGGGATGTTGAAGATTATGTATGAAAAGAGAAAAAGTGAAAACTATTCAAAAATCAAAAAGCTTTTTACAAAGCAATGCAATTATAATATTCCGACATTTCTGAAAGAATGACTAAAATAAGATGGTTTGATATTCAATAAAGTGATGAAATTACAAAGCAACAACATAAATGGCTTGATGGTCGAGAAAGCAAACAAAAAAGGGGGAATAATGTTGAAATTTCGAAACAAAAACATCAGGAGGAAGATTCAAACATAAGATCTTTGCGATGAAATTATTCCTTCAATTTATTTTAATGGATCCCTCCCATGGATTCTCAGAGATTACAAAAGATTTTCCATGTTTTTCTTTTCAATATTTTCATTTCCCCCAATATGCTGAATTATTTTGGGGAAACATCTTTATCTTGTATGACCGAAAAATCAATGGGATTGGGAGAGCAATCGAGAAGTTTTACGAGTGTCATAGTCCGATCTTGATTTGACTTGACTTAAGGATATTTATTACAATTATCTTGCTCATTCATCTCAATCAAATCTGACAATTTCTTTATTATCTTACAGAACATGTAATTAAGCATATGATTACTACAACAGTAGCTTTGCAGTATATTTTTAATTGTTGGATAATTTTATTTGTCTACTGTCTTCGTATCTTATTCTAGGATCATTATTATGTTATTCAATTTAGTTTCTGAGTATTCTAAATGGGGCTTAGTTATTCATTTGCACAATAAATTATCATCTAGATGATCCATACTAACATCTGGAGAAAAGTATTTTCAATTTTTCAATGTAAAATGATTGAACAAACTTCAAAGCAAAACAATGCAAATTTTCCAAATAAAATAAAGTTTTACTCCATAAATAATCTAGTTCAGTATCATTTCATTCTCAATTAAGTTAAACCAATTACAGAGAACATTTTACGAATGCAACTAAATATAAGAGAGAAACAAACCTAAAAAAATGAAAGAACTGAAAACAAGCATCAAATGGGATCAAGTCGGCATTTCAGTTTTCAAGCTGCTTTTCGTCTGTTTATTGAATTAACGATAAATTAAGAGAAGTTTGTGTTCGTTCCGTTTTTTTAATGAAATGACTCTATTATCATCTAACGTTGTCACTTATTCGGCTTTTGGAAATGTGAATTGAGACACTTAATAATAAAAGCATCGAATCACAAAGTACTTTACACCAATTTTATTAAAAAAGTCATTTGAATTACTTTTGACATGTGACCCGAATCTTTCCATAGAAAGCCGATTGTTCTTAATTTATATCTACTTTTAAAATGAGATGTTTCCATTCATATAGAATGATACTAGCAAGAGTAAAAATAGCATTAAAGATATTCACATTTTTGTAAAATTTCCTTATAATAAAAATAAATAAAAAGAAATTTCATGAAACTTTTGAAATGACTAATACAAACAACAGACATCAACGCTAAGTAATAAAAACGACTATAATTTATTTTGATATCATTAATAATCTTCTCAATTTTCTCGTGCTATAAAATAAACAGTTTATTAATGTCGGTTGTTTGCACATAGAAGGCAAAAATAAGTATATAGTCGAATCCATTGAACTGAAAATTTAATCTGGTTTATGCTTATAAATTTTCATCGAAACCATACTCATCCAGATATCACATAAGATTCCCAAAATAATTGTTCTTCTTACACCTTACATATCTAATTCCTATGTTTTCTCCAAGCCTCATTTTTTATTTCAATTTATATAATGCACATTTAAATCAAGCAAGTCAATCGAATTGAATTTGAATAAATCAAATAAAAGTCAATAATGTTAAACCAGCGATAAACCAAATCGAAAAAATCTGCTTCAAGAATATTTTTTGTAGCATTCGCGTAATGCTAAAAATTGGGAATCAAAAATGAAAGTCAATAAGTGTAAATACAAGATATAAGCACGAAAGCACGAACAAAAATAAACGCATTAATTTAATCCCATGTAAGTGTAAATGTTGTTCGATAAGGTTGTTTGGGTTATCAGAAAATGATTTATTAAGGGATTTAGAAGGATGAAATCGGATCGAAACCTCTCGAACTCAAAAAAGAGATAAAACATTTTAAAAGTTAATTTCATGTGCTTGCTTTTTCATTTTGATAAAATGAAAGTTTCGAGAAAACATTTTCAGTGAGCCTGAATCTTATGCAACTTCTTATACAATATGAAAGTTTAGAAGAAAAAGAGATAAAGAAAAGGGAACTGTTCGAGGAGCTGTCAACTGAATTTAATTAGAAATGATATCTGATGACATAAGGAAAGTAATTTAAATCGAACAATAGAAAGTTCCATCCAAACATTATCTGTTATTTGGTCTACAATAAAACTTTGTTTCATCGATTAACCAAATATTGGCCACATCAATAAAACAAAAGACTTTGATTTGTTTTGTAGTCAAGAAAACCTCCATAGACATTATCAAAATTAAACTTTCAGTATCAATAGCATATTCTCAGCAGACCGATTTAAATGTCTTTTTCATTTGTAACCCTAGTAACAAATAGAAGTTATTTTGTTTATTTCCATACAACATTTAAACTCAACTTTCGGAATAAATTTTCATTTCATTATTTGTTTTTCTTCACTGTTGAAAATTAAAATCTACACTGACAAAGTTAAATATTTAATTGCGCAAATAAAAAGAAGAGAAAGCAAAGCGTACGCAATGGCAGAGGTGAAAAACTTTTTAATTAAAATGGCATTCGCTAACGTCTTTCTTCGTTTTTCTTTCTTTCTTTTATGTTTCATCAGCACGATCGAAGAAGCGTTCATGAGCGAAGACGGTAAGTGTCTGATAAGAATATAGACATAAGAGAATGCCTTCAAGAAGTTTGCAATTTTTTTTGCAGAAATATCATTTACTTAATTGCCGAATATCTAAAAGAGACAGGATTACTAAAAAGCTATTCAGCCTTGATTGATGAAACTCAACTTTCAAACGACTTTTTTGTTTGTGATAATGTGGATTTGGAGACAATGTATCTCGAGTTCTGTAGTTATTTTCAAGTTAAATTTGGAAAGAAGCCTCGTTTCATAAAGAAAGTTGACCAAAATGTTCCAAAACCAACACATCCTGTTTCCGTCGAAAGTCGTTCATCACTTGCCAAAAAACGTTCATCTCTTAAAACAGCTTCTCAAATGTCCACAATTTTTCCCGAAAATTGTGTTAAAGATATCGAAACGAGTGAATGTTTACGAGTATTCAGTTTATCTCTATCCACACACGACGATGTCAACAATGTAAAGCTGTCGCCAATCTTTTCCAAAGCAATGTCATCGAATCATGACTTTTTCAACACTCATCCGTCCGATTGGAGGGAAATGACAGAAATTATCTTTAAGGATGTTATAACAAAAGATTTATGCGTGAAATGGGATGACATTAAGGGTCAAGATGATGCCAAAATGATAATACAGGAGAGTGTTATATTTCCGGTTAAATATCCGGAGCTGTTTAATCGCGTTCATCCATGGAAAGGTTTGTGACCTTCGACATAATCTCGTTGTAGCAAAATTAATGTTAATCTTACTTTCCCCACAGCTGTTCTGTTACATGGTGTGCCTGGTTGCGGTAAAACAATGTTAGCAAGAGCTTTGTGTTCGGAAACCCATGAAAATTTAACGTTTTTCAATGTTGCTGCAAGTACACTGATCTCGAAGTGGCGCGGAGAATCAGAAAAACTAATCCGAGTTCTGTTTGAGTTCGCAAAGTTTCATGCGCCATCGATTATCTTCATTGATGAGTTAGACAGTTTAACATCGAAGCGATGTTCACGAGAACATGAAGCATCTAAGCGGTTAAAGAACGAATTTCTCTCAATGTTGGATGGCTTGGAAAGGGTGGAAGAAGGGAAAGTTTTTGTGCTAGGATCAACCAATATGCCTTGGTGAGCTTCGAATTGGCTTTGATTACATTCAAAGTTATTTTTTAAATAAAACTTTCAGGGAAATTGATCAAGCGTTTCTTCGACGTTTCGAAAGAAAAATTCTCATCGATGTGCCTTCATTCAGTGAACGTCTGATTCTCATTAAACACTTTCTGCCATCAGCTCAACATTGGCGTGATAAAGATTTAAACGAAGTTGCAACGTTATCAGAGAATTTTACTGCTGATGACTTGAGAGTGGCAGTCAAGGAAGCAAACATGATGATTATCCGGAAGAAAATCAAAAGCAGTTCATGTGAAAGTTTTTCAGATTTCGAAGTTGAATTTCAGCATTTGAGAGATGCATTGAAGCACATTAAACCGACTCCTGAAGAAGACATAGCTAAGCATCGACAATGGAATTCAAGCTGTGGAAAATATTAAAGTCGGATACAGAAATATTTTTATTCGATTGGAAAATTGTGGTGAATAAAGTTAAGTTATGAATTCATCGGTTCTGGTTGATAAAACTTTTGCTTCACTCAGATGACTTTTTCGTTCGATTTTGACGAAATATTAGAAAAAGGATTTCCATATCAGTTGAAGTTTTCTATTTTTATTGGAAATTGAGAGAACTTTAAGGATTTAAAACATGAAATTATTCACACAATATTTTCTGTTTATTTTCTTTACAAACTTATCTTTCAAAATAATTTATTGGAGAAAAATGAATCGGTCCTCGTTGTTAACACGAATTCCTTTCATTCAATCGCCTTTTCAAGAAGTCATCACTTAGAATGGAAACATTTTCTATTGAAGGACTCTTGAAAAGCTTTCTAAGGGTGGGTGGATGTAAAATGTTGTTTCTTTCGAGAGCTCTTGAGTTTAAATCAGGGGTCGGAAGCCGAAGCGGTAGCGGAAGCTGGAAGCTTAAAGAAGCTCAACTTTTTGAGAAGCCGAAGCGGAAGCTTGGGAGCTTTTTCAGAATTTTGAGAAGCCGAAGCGGAAGCTGGGAAGCTTTTTCAGACCGAAGCGGAAGCTTAGAAGCTTTTTGCGAAAAATCGTTAAGCTTCCGACCCCTGGTTTAAATTCATTCTCTCTGAAAATGAGAAAAAAATATCTACGAAGATTTTTCAAGAAACGTTTTATTCTCCTTCAGATAGAGTTTTATAGATACAAAAGAATTCTTAGTGTTTTGGCTTCTATGTTTTGAGATATTAATGAATGATGAATAGCTGCCGATGAAAGGAAAATCTAAATGAATGTATCAGTCAATTTTTTCACTCAACAAAGGATGAAACCACATACGATACTTGAAGTTGATTCTCGCAAATATTCAATCTTTTATGAAATTTCCCTAGAAAAATACCCGAAAAACCTAGCGTGATATTTCAATATTTGTTCAGACGATACAGGCAGAACACTCATAGAATAATAAAAACTCTCACTGTTCATCTCTTGATAGAAAAGATTCTGTTTAAACGTATGTTGTATCAAAAAATTATTTTCTTATTCCATCAGGAAAAGAAGGATAAAAATAAGTTTTCTTTCAATCGAAAGAAGAAAAAACAGCAAAGAAAAACTTTCTTCTTTTATTTTCTTTTTCGCAACTCGCGTCTGTTTTGTTGATGCAATTTGCTATGAAAAGAAAGTCTTTGAATGAAAGAATCAAAAGCGGGAAGAAGAAAACGAGTGAAACATCAAAACGAGAACCAACTCCAGCAATAAAGTTCCCATGAGTGCAATTGAAAAAAAAATCATTCAATATTTTTCGTTTTCCTTTTGCTATAAAAAGATTTTGAGGGAAAAGTTGTGCCTAGAGTTGATTTTTCTTTAATTTAAGATCAATTTTCCTTACACAAGTTGCTTTTATACCGACATATGTAAGTAGCTCCCAAACTACAAATTTTTGCAGGTTTTTGATGCTTATGAGAAAAGTTTGAGGATAAAGTCTTTTAAATTTTATTTATTGAGGGAGTTACCAAGTCTTGAAAGATTTCATGTCAGTTTGTAAATGATAATGATGTTATTTGACGTCTTAACTTAAACGAAATTCATCGTAAAGCGACAGAAAAATGAAAAAAGAACATCGACCTCGTAATTTACATTTTCTCGTTTAGATATTTGCTTTCAGTTATAATCAGCAAATATTTTTCAGAAACGCTTTATATTTTAAATCCTCGTAAAGTGATTATCATTGAAAGCAGAAACTTCTTAATTTAATTTTTCAGATTACTGTCAACTTGATTTTAAATGCGTCTTACAATATTTCTTAGAAAATAATTTTCTGACGTAGCATTGAAAATTTTGAAGTTGATGTTGTTGTAAATGAGAATTATAGGATTTTTGGTAAATGTTACAACTTGTAGTCTCATTAATTCCATTTGATAGCAAAAGCAACAAACTTCGTAAATTTAATTCATATTTAAAAGGAACTAAAACTACACAATAAATTTCTTTTATAAAAGATCAGAAATCATCAATTTGTCATAACAACGAAAAAAGAAAAACTAAGGAAACATTCGAGAAGACAAAAGTGATAATAAATCATTTATGCGTTGTTAGATGATGTCAATACAAATGTCGGATGCTTAACTTACGATGAATGTTGGAAATAGAAAAATTAAAAGAACATAAATAATTTCTTTTATACTGGAATCATTTATATGTTAGGGATGATATTTTCACGCTTATTCACTTCAGTGTATCATGACCTCATTTCATTCAACTATATATCTAGTTTCCCAAGGATTACAACATATAAAAGAAAAGAAGATTCAATAATACAAGCCCAAAGAACCATCGAGTTTCACGAAGAACATGACAAACTTTTCCCTCTTCTGTCTTGTGAAGGGAGAAGAAAAAGACAACAAAAGTAAAGAAAGAAATTATTAAACAACTTTTTTCCCTGTTAATAGCATCAAAAGTTTCTATGGAAAATCGTCGGCTGACGTTCTTTACCATAACATGTGTTGTTATGTCTCTGCATAAGAAAAAAACTTTCGATGTGAAACTTGGAAAAAAAACTGAAAAAGAAAATGAATTATATGAAATAAAGAAGCAATGAATAATATGTACAAGCAATTTGAAGCAAATTGTTCTTTTTTTTCTACAAGATGAAAGAGATATTTGCAGAATATGCAAGAAAAAGTTTTAAGAAGGAAATCTATCGATTGGCAACTTTGAAGGATAAATTTACATTACGGATGACTGGACACAGTATTTGTCATTGAACATGATATTGAACTTTTTAAATGTTTTCACAAGAAAGACGTAAACTTAATTGTTATATCATTCCAGCAAAGCTGAAGTTGCCGCATCTTCCATCAATCACTAAAAGGTTCAACTGAAGACCCTAAACTTTTGTTAGTCCATTAAAAGGTCAATAATCTCCCTTGTCATCATTTATCTTCACGTAAGCGAGAAATTGAAGCAATCCACGTTATAAATATTTAAGTTTCAACATAATTGTGCCTATTAAAATTTTCTTTGACTTCATATTATTTGATTACAGTTTCATAATCAATATTTAAACATCTATTGATGAAGTTAGAAAATTAATATCATGTTGTTAAACTATTCAATTTCTGTTCACATTTATTATCTGCCACCTACTGCTTTTCAATAGACGATAATTTTCTTTATAAAAAACAACAAAATATGTCACAAGGCGAGCATAAAATCCTACTCTATTAGTTAAATTTGCCATAAATAAATTAACTGTTTCAAAGAAGGGGAACTTGGAACATTTTATTCTACATGTGAAGGGAAATGAATCTTTGTTAAATTCCTCTCATTTAATTCTGACGGATTCGGAGATTTCAATATGTACAAAAATATATATTTAAGTTTAGTTTTTTATACATAAAATGTATGCATAAAATTTAAGGCACAAATCAATAAGATCCATCAATATGAAATCGTTGAAAAAAATAAGTCAGAAGACTTTAAATTAAATCAACATCAAAATCTATTTGTGAATAACGAGGGTATGAATTTCGCTATGCAATTTACAATTTAATTTTAATCTAATAACCCTGTGAAACTTAATTAAATTTAAATTTGACTAAGGTAGTACTCAAGAGAAATTCTTTTCATAGTTTTAGAAGTTCTAAGAGGTTCATAACTTTATTATCTGTTCAAAGTTTTTGAACTTGCTTCGAATTTAAAATGTAGCAATTTTCTTGTGCAGTTATTTTTCGGGATACGGAATAAATTCATCATAAATCATAAATATTTATATGAATATTTCATGAATAAAAAGAATTATGTATCTAGATAAACAAAAATTATTTCATGTCTCGTTTATATTAGAATCGATTGAAGTTATTAGAAGAACATTGATGATAGTTTGTAGTAGGTATTTAATTTCCTGGAAATTTCTTGTAAAATATAAAATGTAAAATCAAATTTATTATTTTAATTGTCGCATTTATAATTAAGTTTAAAATTCTCATTTTTGTGAGATAAATTGACGAGTCTTTATTTAGTTTCGTTAAATTCAATTACGCCAATTAAGTTGGTTATGAAAAGTTTAAATGAAGATTATTTTGTTGAAGAATTCCCTAAAAGATGTCAGTAATTGCATCTTTTTAATCAAATGAAATCATGCAGATAATTTTTATTTCATCTTTCAGTAGCTTTCAATTTATAAGTCATTAAACGTCAAATAAAACACTCGCTCATCTGATATTTTATTTTGCCTTTATTATTGAGATAAGTGGTAGGTACTTGATCTTTCTTCTACTTCAATCACTAATTACTTGGCGCCACTATTATAAATCAGTTTTGAATGTAAAATAAAGAAACCTGTTGGAGAAACCTGTTAGTGCTCCATAGTGATTCATGATGCTTTTAGTGCTTTATAGTGCTTCATAGTGCTTCATAGTGCTTCGTAGTGCTTCTAGTGCTTCCCGTTAAAATAGTGCTTTTGCCCCCCAATTTTTTCCGATGATCTGCCCCTTGAGTAAAGTTAGTGAGGATTCAACAAGAGAGAGAGAAAAAGAGAGCGAACAGCGGCGATCTATCACATTGTTCGTCGTTTCATTTTCAGTCTTCGTTTAGTTGTAAGTGGAAACACTCGGCAGTTAAATTGTGCTTTGAAGCATTTTGTAATGTCTTTCTAATTAGTAATCTGTTTTTTNTGTATCTAGATAAACAAAAATTATTTCATGTCTCGTTTATATTAGAATCGATTGAAGTTATTAGAAACACATTGATGATAGTTTGTAATATTTAATTTCCTGGAAATTTCTTGTAAAATATAAAATGTAAAATCAAATTTATTATTTTAATTGTCGCATTTATAACTATACGTTTAAAATTCTCATGTTATGTGAGATAAATTGACGAGTCTTTATTAGTTTCGTTAAATTCAATTACGCCAATTAAGTTGATTATGAAAAGTTTAACTGAACATTATTTTGTTGAAGAATTCCCTAAAAGATGTCAGTAATTGCATCTTTTTAATCAAATGAAATCATGCAGATAATTTTTATTTCATCTTTCAGTAGCTTTCAATTTATAAGTCATTAAACGTCAAATAAAACACTCGCTCATCTGATATTTTATTTTGCCTTTATTATTGAGATAAGTGGTAGGTACTTGATCTTTCTTCTACTTCAATCACTAATTACTTGGCGCCACTATTATAAATCAGTATTTGAATGTTTCCGAAAGCATTTGAAGCGCCACACAAAATGATCTCATGAGATTTTCAAGTGTGAATTGTAAATTCAATGTGGATATTCATTCCAATAGCACAAGTATCTTAACTGGCAACAATTTATCGACATCATTTGAATTAATCGATGCCTATGCTTTGAAGTGCAAAAGATCTTCAAACAATTATCGTTGACTAGACAGAACTAAGTTATATGTACATATGTAGTCACGGTAATTGTCGAAAGACTCTCGTTAGCGCCACACTCCAATACGCGAATGTTTTTTCTCAAAAGAAGAAAAAAAACTGTTGTTGTTGTTGTTTTTGTTGCTACATTCCAAGGAAAAAGAATAAGTCTGTGTCAAAATATCTCTCATGTCAACAGTCATCACAGCTCATATCGTTTAGGTAATTTAGAATTGATGCAGCTATAAATAGATAGCATTTGATATTGAAAAATGAAACTATCAATTTCTATCTGCCAATTATAAGATGGCTGTCATGAAAAGTCACTGTAAACGACCTTCATACTTACGCTGTTGTTTCTGGCCGAGTGTCATAAGAATGCCACCCATTCTCGAAATAACAAATTTGCGCTTTGATTGACATGTAGCGACAACAAAATTGGAAGGAAGATATTTCAAGTATTTTAATTTTTCTTTTTTTGAAGCGTCTCCATTCATGATCACGATGCTGTTGGCGACAATAAAACTGTCGCTGCTGATATTGAAAACATTTTGGCGCTCTTTTCTTTCTCTTTTGGATAATTGATGTATGACAGCAAAAGAAAGAAGTTGACGAGTCTCGAAAATTATTTGCAGGAGACGAGAGAAAATTAAGAGAATATCCAAAGGCGATCTCACGGGCTTACATGCGGAAAGCGAAAGATTCTGATACACATGACTTATTTTTTATTCTTCAAAGAGTCGCCGAACGTAAAAAGCATATAACAGAAAAATAAAGTTCAAAACTCATCAGTTGCTCGATGAACGCGAAGGAGAAAAGAATCGCTGAAGATTATTTGAAGATTTTTTGTTTTTCTTTTTTGTTCAGTTGTCAGTGAATAAGTGATTGGTGGCGTCTATACTTAGTAAAGATCTTTCATGATGAAGTGCTTAAATAAGTTAACTGCAAGTAATAAAGGTCGAAGCAAAAAAATTAAGAAACATGAAATAATAAAATTAAATTTTCTAGTTTTTCTCATCATAACGATGTTCATGTCACTAAATTATGTTCTTGCAAATGAGTGCGTGCAATGTCCGAGTGCATCGGCAAATGAATACGTCTGTGGCGTAGATGACAAAGGTGCTTTTAGAAAATTTGGATCGGAGTGCCTTTTAAGATTTGAAAATTGTGACAAAAAAACAAGTGAGTGTAACTAAAAAAAATATTGAAAAACTCTTTGACAATGAAAAGAACTCACATGTTGCATCTCTTCTCTTTACAGAATTCGAGATAACTGATAAAAGCCTTTGCGATTGATTCTTCCTCTCCTTCAATATTTCTTTTAATTTTTGAAGTATTTTAACGCTCAACAGAATTCAGTCTGTCACTTGGAAAATATTTAATTTTAAATAATAAAAATAATAACAAAATAGATATATTTAAGTGTTATCTCACTTAGACAAAACAGACGGTATTTTAATGTTTAATTAATTTGCTTTGTATCAATTTCATTATACATTGACACATAATCAGAATAAAACGAGAGAAAAAAAATTAATTATGCAGCAGTTGGATTTGTAATTTTCGCCATGACGAATGGGATGTTCTTCTTGCGATCAACAATGATTGCAATAAAAGGTCGATTCACATTGAATACGACATTTGGTACAGCTGGTTGGAAGCTTAAAGCAACTACATTTAGGTTGGTGAAGGCAATTAAAACGGTTCCATTTTCATTAACTTCCATTGATGCCTGTTGTTGCGCATTAGACACTTCAACAGCATCATAATCAGATAAGTAAGGAAGTTCGGCACGTGGAGTAAACAAAGTTGTGATTCCCATCTGAAAAAATAAAAAAATCTTTAGTAACTAAAAAAATATTAATAAAATATTAAACAACCTTTTGAAGTGGTGCGACCAAGCTCGTTGTACTCTCAATTTTGAATTTTGGTAACGTGATGTTGACGTCAGCTTTGCTTGAATCACTATCAACATTGTAGATGATATTTTCAAGATCACGAGCTTCAATTAAACTCATAACGTAATCAATTTTTTGATCTTCATTGGGTAAAATGATGACTAGAGAGTCAGATGACTCATAAGGTATTGCAACCCATTGAGCGTAGTTACTAATTTCACCCCAATGGAATTTACGCTTCATGTTCATCATTTCGGCTTGCACTGGTCCAGTTGGTGTGTTAAAAGTGCCAGGTTTCGATGGTTGGAATGTGTAAATCCAATTGCCTTTGAAATAAATAGCGTTGGTCAAAGCAATTTTTGTAGCAGGTGCGTAGTTCACTTCCTTGAGTTTAAGGCCACCCTTGGTCTTACTTTTTGCCCATTTAGAGATCACTCTACCAGCTATTTCTGGTTGCTTAAAATCAACTGGAACAACATCAACTGAACGAACAGCTTTGTTTAAAAATTCCTGGTTTAACCTTGGAGAAAAAAATTGTTTTTAAAGTCGAAAATGAATTTATGTCGATATCATTGATACTTATTATGCTTACAAACCTCATTTCTTGAGAAATAAAGAAAGCTGTTGCGATTTGAAGTTCTCTGCCAGAAGAATCTGATAACATTGATGAAACAATGCTTTGTATTTGATCAGGATTACCGAATCCATTTGTGCGAACAAGTTCATTTCTTGTTTGTCCATCTGCCACCCACGCTAAGTAGCTTAACAATATTTGAGGCGAAAGTGGACTAAGAACGAAATTTTCTTGGTTGTTGGAATATTTAAAAAGGTTCAAAGCAAATTCTGTTATTTGTTGTGCATAATTTGTCCCAGATTGTTCTTTGTTTCGATCCTTTGGAATGGGAACATTGAATCCGGTAGAATGAACTGGTAGTGAATCAGATTCAGTGCTGGGATCAGGAAACTGAATTCCAAGTTCAGATATATGTGGTCGTGAATTTGGTCTGAAGGTATGAATACTTTGAGCTCTGCGTATTTCTTCGGGTGTTGGCCCTTGAACTCGTGAAGTCTCATCATGTCTTAAAGTTTCACCGCCACGACTCGAAAAGTTTACAGAATTTCTTAGAAATGAACGCTCGGCAAACTCGGCATCTGCTTGATAGGTTTCATGGAAATCTTTATTAACTTTGAATTGATTTCCATTATACGAATAAATGAAACTTCGATCATTGCTGGGACCCACATAAGTGAGACGATCTTTGAAATGAAATAATAAAAACTTAAAAATTGATACTTAAAAAGAAGAATAACGTTCACTACCGCAGTTTACCGCTACCCAGCAGCTTACAACAAACAAACCTGAAACGAAAATAAACAAAACAATATTTAAAGCAGCTTGATAATGTTAAATAGTATATAAAGAAATTCATTCCTCTTCTTAAACGAGTTTCTATGACTTTGGGAATTTCCCACATTGAAACATTCACAGTAGTAACAAGCTTTACATTGTGACTGTTCTTGCGGCTGTTTTCTTCATGTTATTTTAGTTTCGCAAAAGCCCGAAAACATCAAAAATGATCTTTTGACGTTTTCGTCTTATCGTTATTAAGAAAAGCGTCCTTAATTTTTTAATTCTTACTAAATGCAGTAATAATCTTGTCTTTTATTATTCAAATTCCCTTTTCTTTATCTTTCAAATCCTTATCAGTAATTTAAATGAAGAACTTTTGCTTTTAAGTTTCGCAAAAAACCCGAAAAACATCGAAATTGATCTTTTGACTTTGTCGTCTTATCTTTAAGAAATGTTCTAAATTTTCTAATTCTTACCAAATGCAGTAATTTTCATGTCTTCTGCAATTGAAATTCTCTTTCCTTTATGTTTTAAATTCTTTTCAGCAGTCTTAATCAAGAACTTTTGCTTTTTTGGAATAATTGCGTGCTAATTGGACGTCTCAACAACAAGACAGCAATAATCAAACTGATCGTTTTTTTGTTGAAAAGAACAAATTAGAAAAAATCAATGTTTTTAAACATTGATTTTATATTTACATATGCCGCATGTTGAGAGTTTGTCATCGGTTTTATTGAGATGGGATAGCATTGAATTATAAGTTTAGAATTCTTGAATTCTTTTTCAATATATGTTATGAACTTTTAATTTGCAATTTTATGAAATTAATATTGTTAATAATGTTTTATTAACAATTAATAATGTTTTTATTCTTTGCTTTATGACCGCTAAGAAACGTTTACTCAAAAGCTTTATCAATTGTTTAAATGTGTTTAAGTCTGATGGAGATAAACCTGTTTCATGATTTCAGTCAATGTTTTAAGTGAACAATAACGTGTGATGCGTATGTGAAGACAATAATCATGACAAAGGTCTAGACTTAAGACAGACGAAATTTCTATGTTTAATGGTTTTATGCTTTCAACTTGAAAATAGAGGAATAAAGCTACTCATGTATCCAAATCATCTTCATTTATCTGAAAAAAGAGTATTAAACATCGGAAAAGGTAAATTGAAAATGATTTCGGGTAGGAAAACTTTTGAAGTGTTCGAACAGCTCAATTGTCAACTGCAGAGAGAAAATTGAATTTCCATACTAACAAAGGATGTGAAAAAATTTGCTGACATTGTTAAGGATCGCTTAAATCCGAGTGTATATGTTCTGTCAACAGCACTTTCAATCAAACAGTATTCCTATTAAATATTCCCAAATGAAACTCAACAACTGATTGACATTCAGAAACAGAAAAAATATCATTCAAGGCTTTGAAATTTAATTTCTCGCATTGAGAGTTCAAGAACCATTTTGCGTTGACCTGACTAGAACTTTCCAGCAAATTTACAATTGCATCTCAATTTCCCTATGCTGTTGATGATTGTTGATTCCGAACTCATATCATGACGAAAACATGCAATCATGTAAATGTTTAAAGCATTGGATTGAAAAATTCTCTGTCGTTGCACTTCTTTTATTGTTGATTGTGAATGAAAACGAACAGAAGAATGTCAGTTAAGCTTGTGATGGAAGAATCTAAAGCGATTTGTTTGCTTCAATTTTCTAGTCAGGTTGAAATGACGTGCAAATGAAAATAGAAAGCAAAGCAGGAATTTTGTTTTAAAAAGCTTTTCATTAAAAAAAGCTGTCGTGTGAGAAAGCAGCTTAAAAATCGTAGCTGACAAATCATGAAGTTTTAAGTGTTGAGATTGTCGGAAAGAATTTCTTTTTCGATATTTGCAAGTTTCTTGCAGAAACTCGCCGAAAGCACAATAACCAATTGATATCTAACAAGAGACATTCATACATCTGGAATCTAGATATGTTCGAATCTATATTTGTTCTTCCCATCAGGCGTTGTTTACTTTACATTTTATGAAAAACGATTCAATGTAAAGAATGTGCTTCAGATGGGAATGGAATCCTTTTTCTCATTTTCCATGCTTGTTTCCTTTTGCTCGATTTGTTTATGGTTGGATGAATTTCTCGCAACAGACTGATTTTATTCCGACAAATTGGGAAAGTATTGAGACATGAAACGGAATGAGAGTTGAAGAAAGGAAGAAAAAATTTGAATTTTCATGCCGGAAAACCTTTTCTTTTCTTTTCATTTCAAATCCACTTAAGTTATTCCAAGTCAAAGGGACTGACTGTTCGATAAATACATATTTTTGTTTGGCCAAAAAAAAGGTTTTTCCATGAGTAAATAAGTGTGCTGTGAAGAAAGTTTCCCAAGAAATATGGGCCTCGTAATATAATTGTGTATTTGTTTTGCGTTAGTCTGAGATGAATGCACAAAATTGTGATTGGAATAATAATTTTTTATCTCTCAAGATGTTCATTGTTTATGTCTCGGTATATTTTATGCAAGAAAATGAGAAGAAAATGCTTCGATAATCGAAAAATGTTTGTGGAAATCTCTGAAAAAAGGAGAAAGAATTTCTGTTTCTTTCAGGTGGTGAACTTTGCTTGCATGTGTAAATATTTCTCCCCTTTCTATTTCTAAATCCATCTATCCATCTACTCCCACACAAAGATGAAAACTTTTCAAATTATATTGTCGTTTAAAATCGAAAAGTGTTTCTTCAAGAATCATTTTCCAGTTGATAAGAGAAACAAAGACAGCAAATGAAACTTTTCCTTCGCACTTCATGGTTGCTTATTAAAGAAGGGAAAATGAAAGTACGAAAGTTTTATCCTTAGCCGTGATGATGAGGATAATGGAAAATTGAGAAGTCATTAGCGAGGGTCACCTTTGTAAACTTTCTTTCTTAATTTAAGGATTGTTTAATTCCATGGGTTGATGAGGCTGAAAAAAGGTGCGGCAACAAAAAGAATAAAAAAAGAGAACTTTTCTCACTTGAACCTTGTTGAAATATCTTTTGAAATGCTTCAAGGCAAACACTTCTGGGAATCTAATTTATCTTTAAAATAATCTCTGTTTATAAGCTTTTCAAAGTATAAAAAAATTTATTAAAACATTTTATTTAATTTGCTTCAATAACTTCAAAAGTTGTCGTCGTCGTCGTCGCTGAATGCTCTTTTTTATGCTGCGTTAAATCTGTGTTGTACTTGAATGTCTGATGACAAATCTTACACAAATAAATGCAAGTTTCGTTATGAACGAGCGACATATGTTGGCGTAGATTTGAAGACGTTGTGCAGACAAAGTTGCATTGCCAACAAGCAAATGGCTTTGAATTCATGTGAACTCTGTGAGAATCAAGAAATGAGAATGGAAAAGAATACGAAAAAGCCAAAGAAAAAATACCTCATGTGAATATTGAACTCTCCACGCTGTCGAAACTTTAAGTCACAAAGATTACATTCAAATTTGCGTTCATCTGAATGTTTATAAAGCTGATGACCCTTTAAATGTTCAGCTCTTTTAAATCTCGCACCACAATCAACTTCGGGACAAATAAATGGACGATCGTCACCTTCTTTGTGTAACTTCTTGATATGTGCTTGAAGTTTGGCATCGGTTCGGAATCGAAGCTTACAAAGATCGCAGACAAAGTTGCAGCTATGTGTCTTCACATGAATCGAATATTCTCCAGTTGTTTCAAATACCAATTGGCATTCAAGACAAGTCAATTCGAAACATTCAAATTTCATGTCATGAACTTTTTCCAAATGAATTCCTAAATATTTTCGTGATGAAAATTGTTTTTTACAAGCTTCGACTAAACATTTATATCTGTCTCGCTCAACTGCATTTGATCTGGCTGATCTTTTGACAGCAACACCATTTGAACATTTAATCATGTGTTTTTTGAGTGTTGGTTTACCACCAAAATGTGCAGCACATAAGTCGCAAGTGTATCGAACGTTATTGTGCACATTGATGTGAAGTTTCAAAGCATAAGATTGGATAAAAGATTTTGGACAAAGGTGACACTTGTATGGTTTAACATTTTCATGAACCTAGAAAAAGGATGCAAAATTAATTCATTTATTCATAAGGATTTTCTTCTTTCTTTCCTACTCTCTTATGTCTTGTCAAATCTCCCGAAAAATTGAATTGCCTCGAACATTTATCACATTTATGTTTCTTTTCAGAATCATTTTGATGAATAAGAATGTGAGAATTTAATCTTCGACTGTTCTTAAATAGTTTTCCACAGAACTGACAAATTTCTTCTCGATCTTCACTATGAACATCTTTGTAGTGAAATTGAAAGTAAGCTTTGTAGTAAAATAATCTGTTGCACTTTGGACATGTGATTGGATCTTTTAATCTCTTCTTTGCATATTTCTTTTTCTTTGTATCAGAATCTTCATTTTCTAAAACATCATAATCTTCAAGAAACTCTTCGTAACTTTCTTCTAACTCTTCTACTTTCATTGGTGGACAAACGTGATGATCAAGAGAGCTTTCATTGAGTTCTTCATGACAATTTTCACAAACAACTAATGCTTCAGTGTCAACAAATTCTTTAGAGCATATTTCAATATCGAAAACTTGACTAACATCTTGTTCGTTTTCAATTTCTTCATCATTTTTCACAATTTTTTCAATGCTCAATGATGATTTAGTTGATGATTTTGCATATAAATCTTTTAACACTTTTTGATTCTTTAATAAAGTCTCTCGGTATGCTATCACTGACTCGAATTCTTTTAAACAAGGCTCACAACAGATGAATTCACTATATCTTTTAGTGTTGAGCTGGAATAAACATTTAAAAGAGTAGTTTTAAAATATTTTTAGGAATGTTCATTATTTACCTTGTATCGCGTTAACTCAAAAAAGTTTTGCTTTAATTCTTTATTAATTGGTATCATCGGCTTTATATTCATTTGTTCCTGCATACAAAATTGACAAAATGATTTAATCTTTTCTAATTCCATTGCAGATTTTAATATTTTATTAGAAAATTATCAAAATTGTGAGTCAATCTGCAATAAAATTATTTTCGAATGTAAACAAAAATCTTCCATCTCTTTCTTCGAAATTCCTCTCTTATAAGAAAATCTTATTTTAGTACTTTATTAAATAATGAACATTTTAAGAGTTTATTCAAAATTCATAATATGATAAATTGATAAACGATATTGATCAGCGACAACTTAATTTTATTCGTTGCTCGCTTTTTTCTTAGCTTGTTCAACACGATCTTGAAAGTTATCCAATCGCTCGTTCATCTTCTGAAGTTTGTCACGTAAATCACTTTGAATCTCGCTGTATCTTTGCATCGCAATCATTAAACTCTCCTCTATTATATCATTCTGTTGTTGACATGTAGAAAGGTTCTCATTCATTTCTTTTATTTTTTCAGTGACATCAGGAATGTTTCTGAAGTATTCAGCCCCAAGTGTTGGCTCCAGAGATTTAATTTTTTGCAGTGATTCGAAACTTGTTGCGAGATCATTAGCAACTGTATTGATATATACTTCTTTTGTCTTCAAGTTTTGCTGATCGTTAAGGAATTCTGGATCTAAATAAGTTTCCAATTCATTTGTTCTTTTCATCATTTCCGATACTTTTTCTCGTCCACTCGTTGCTGATGTTATCAAAGTATTTGCTGACATTAGCGAGTCGGTTAGATTTTCTCTCATATCACTTGATTCGCCCTCATTGGTACCAAGGATATTATTCAAAGCATCTATTCTTTTCTCTAAAATATCCAATGCTTCCATTTTTAGCAAGTAATGAGTCACGATATCTGAAATATTTTTTAGTTTAAGAATTCTTGTACAACTAATTTAAGCTGTTTTCTAAGGTTTATATTTTATAGTGAAAGTTTAAGCTACCTTGAGTAGAAACTTATTTCTTATTCAACAGTTAAATGTCCAATATTAAGTCAAGAAACTTTAAACAAGTCTTTTGTTGATATTGAAAAATTTTGTGAAACTTATCCAAGACGCGAACCGGTCGATGAAGTTCGAATTTTTGTATTCGAAAATAAACAAAAATTTTGTTCGTAGATCGTTGATAAACATTGAATAAAAATAAAGATAAAAAAATAAAAATGGAAACAAACATCGATGAGATCATTGAAGAAGACTTCATCGAAAGTATAACAGAAAGTCGATGTCGTTGTTGTTTCTCTTTCACGCAAGAAAATAAAATGGAAAATATTTTCAATTGTGTTTATGAAAATTTTACATTAAGTGAAATATTAAATCTTTTGGTGCCAATATTTTCTGATTGTGATGATGGTAAGATAGCTGAAGATTAATTAGAAAATATTGTAACTTCTTCCATCCTTCTTATATAGGACTCTCTCAACTGATCTGCGAAAATTGTAAAACTAAAGCAGTGGACTCATTTACGTTCCGAAACTTATGCCTAATGTCTGACAAACTTGCTCGTTCGGAAAATAGTATAAGCGATGATGAATATGAAAAAGACAACGAATTTGATGAATCCAATGAGATAATCTTTGACACTCGCACAGAATCATTGCCAGAAGAAGATGAAATTGTCTCTGAAGATGCAATCGAAATCGTCGAGGATTTTAAAGAAGTTTTATTGTGTCCTTATTGTCAGGAATCATTTGAATCTTCATGGGATTTCAATGATCATGTTGCACAGAATCATGAATATCAAGATAATGCAAAGCTTGAAAATGAAATTGAACAAGAAACAGTCGAACAATCGCTTGATGAAAGTGAACTAAATGAGAATGAGATCGTTGAAGACAGTTTTATTGTACGCGAAGAAGTTGATCCTGATGCTAGTGGTTCCAGTAAAGCCAAAAAATATAAATGTCATTTGTGTGGAAAGAGGTTCGAATCGCCTTCAAAAGTTCGCCGTCATTTGACTGTTCATCGTGATATTTTACCTCAATCAGTTCTCCCGAAACCTCCACGAAAAGAATATAAATATGAGTGTCCATTTTGTGGAAAGCGTGTTGAAAGTCCATCAAAACTACAACGGCATTTAAATGTTCATAATGAAGATCAGAAAATATATAATGGAATTAATCAACACCGGCCTCTCGCATGTCCACATTGTGACTTAAGATTCTGGAATCGAGTGAAAGTTGAACGACATATGATTGTGCATTCTGAAGAGTTTGAGAAGTCAAAGATCGTGCATTCGAATGATCATAATTTTATTTGTGTTATTTGTCTTCAATCAGTTCCTGATTATGATGAAAACATAAAGCACATGAGAGCTCATCGCGACGATTGCGATGAAAATACCACAATGTCATGTAAATTGTGTTCAAAAACTTATCCGAACCTTGCAAACCTTGTTCGTCATGCTCGAAGTCACATTGAAAATGCAACACATCAATGCATTCATTGTGGAAAACTTATGGGGATGGGCGACGATCTCATTGATCACTTTCTGCGACACAAAGGATTCAAGCCTTACAAATGTGACGTTGAATCATGCGACAAAAGTTTTCTAAAGCTTCATAAATTGATGCAACATAAATCAACACATGGAGAGGCAAAACCAAAAAAATTTCCTTGTAATCTTTGTGATAAAAGTTTTGCTGAAATTGAATATCTTAAGCGACATCAAATTCGACATACTGGAAGAAAGGATCATGCATGTAACTTATGTCCAGCACGTTTCATTTTTAAATGGGGCCTTGCATCTCATATGGCTACACATTCTAACGAAAAACCATTGACATGTGATGTTTGTTCGAAGAAATTCAGTAAACTTCAAACACTTCGAACACATCAAAAGATTCATGTTGGTGATGTAAGTTGATTATGTTTAATTAATTTTAGTTTCCAAAAAAAAACTTTTTTAAAATTTTATAATTCACCAAAATTTCATTTTCTTTCATTTCCATCTTCATAGAAAAAGTTCTCATGCAAAACATGCAACATGCGATTCATTACCAGCGGTCATCTGCGACGTCACACACGATCACATACCGGCGTTAAACCTTTTCAATGTAATTATTGTGGAAAAGCTTATGGTCAAAGTAATGATCTGACGAAACATTTGAGAACGCATCTTGGACCAAAAGTTTACAAATGCAATATTGGAGAATGTTCGGAAGCCTTTGCAAAATTTAATGAATTAAAACAACACAAAATGGATCACTTTAGAGAAGAGGAAACAATTTCGGAAGAAATCTACGAAGGTGACCTCAATTTAATGAAACTACTTTAATTTTTTCAATTAAAAATAAAAGTTTATGAATCCAAATAATTCGGGAAAATAAAATAAAAACGAATTTTAATTCTTTCTGTTCTTAATCAAATCTGTTAAAACTTTGAGTTGCAATTCCATGCTGCGAATGTGATCCCACAAAGTCTCTTCACGTTGCTGCTTATTTCTTTTCTCATTTCTTTCCTCGAGTACAGAACGAATACGTTTCATGATTTTCGGATCCATTCTTGAATACTTTTCGAGTTTTTCTGTGAGTCGACGACTTGGAATAATCTTTTCAATGGAACTGTTGTTGTTCAATGTCTGAAGTTCTTGTTCTTGTCCATCTTCCACTTTAATGCTGACATCTTGTGAAGAAGATCGCGATTTCATTGTCAAGATTTCATTCCTTCGATTTGGATGAATGACGATTCTTCCTTGAGGAATTGTGTAAGGGAAAATACTGATAATTGACTTCACCCATCGCCAGCCTGAACGTCCCAGAATTATTCGTTCGTATTCAGTGAGAACGTTAATGCGCTGGCATAAATCAACGAGTTGTCCCTCAGATTTGATCACCTAAAATATTAGAAAATATTTAAAGATCTTCTCGTTATGAATGAAAATAATTTGATAAACTCACGTGAGTGTCGTCAACAGCCAATGCATTCAATAAATTAAACAAAACGATTGTGATCAAAAAGACGAAGAGAAGAAAGATGATTGAGTAAGAAATGCCATTACGATCCAAATCAAGTGATGAAGCATCAAATTCACCAGTCAACATCACAAATGTTTTGATGATTGCAATTCCAGGATATCCGAAAGAATTAAATTCTCCATCGTCATCATCTTGCTTGCAACACCCCGATGGAATTGCACTTGAGTTTGGTTCAATTGTTGTCGTTTCATCTTCTTTTTCATTTGAGTTCTTCCCACCAAACAACGTGTAGAAGCTTAAAGCAAAAGCTAGAAGAAGAATCGAGTAAAGCGCGATGGATTTAAGGAAAGTCACTGCAACTTTCTTCAGAATGACCATGTGAGTTGAAACCGAAAGTATCGGCAATGTCCCAACAAGCTGCAAGAATTCATATGCAGCGAATAAAATTGTCACTGCCCTTAAGATTCGTTGAGTTGCGTCGTCATCGTCATTAACTTCACTCGACTGAATAATCACCGTCCATCCAAGAATTATGAGAATAATTTCAAGCAAATTTATCGGGTTTTTGAAGTAATGTTTGACCGACAACATGCATTGAAAAACTTCTCGAAGCATGAGAAGAATAAGGCTGATGATTGATAAATAGAAGAATAAGCAGTAAACGCCGCTGTCATCACGATCTGCAGGTGGAATTGATTGACATAAAACGATGAAGACGATCAACGACACCATGAATGTTGAAAACAGTAAAAGATTTGCGTAGAACAATAAGCTGAGTTTGCTCCATTTGAGAAACAAGAAACTTGAAAGCACTGGGTGGAGAATCAATGAACGTAAATCTGAATTCTCCGAAATGACTTTCAATGGTAAAATTTCTGATCGGAACTCATCAACATCGTCAGATGTTTTTGGTGACATCAAGAATTGGTAGTCGATTGCAATTTTTTGTTCGTCATCTCCAGATCGACGGATATTTGTTGTAATGCGGCTGTCAAGGAAATTTTCAAGAACTTCTCGACTCAAGTCATCAATTGGAGTCTCACCGTAAGAGTTTCTTGTTCCAATGTAACTTGATCTTTCAAGTAAAGCTTTTGCTGCTTTATCATTGCGGTAGCGAACAGCATAATGAAGTGGCGTACATCCTGACTCATCAATTTGATTGACATTGCAATGGTCTAACACAAGATCGAAACATTTTTGATGATCGATGTTTGGTGTTGAACTTGGATCAGTTCCAAAATGACTGCAAACTTCATGAAGTAAATTTCGATTCTTGAAAATTGTTT
The DNA here is from genome assembly GCA_900005825.1 of Clunio marinus. Taxonomy (NCBI): domain Eukaryota; kingdom Metazoa; phylum Arthropoda; class Insecta; order Diptera; family Chironomidae; genus Clunio; species Clunio marinus. Next base: position 49,156 of record CVRI01000002.1, read on the forward strand.
CCGGTTTTGGATCAGCTTGAAGAAGCAATTTTAATACCCCGTGGTGACCATAATAACATGCCAGGAAGGCTGCTGGTCTTTGATGAGTCATATCGACTGATCTTTTGTTTACATCAACACCTTCACTCATAAGCAAATCAACGACAGCCTCCAAGTCATTCTGAATTGCCGTGTATAGAAACTTTGCACAATCTTCCGCGAAGTTGTTTAACTTATTATCGTCATTGGTTGCCATTTTTGTTGACATTTCTTTGAATAATTTGAAATTAACTTCAAATTCTGCTTCTTTTCTTGCACGCAACAATCCCAACATGTAATCAGCATCGACAATTTTCTCAACCTTTTCCGGAAGAGAATGATGAGGATTTTGTTTCTCAAACATTCGTTTCATCTCATCATGTTTGTAAGTGTATAAATCAACAGTCGAATGCTCCAAAATATAATCAATCAAATCATTTGGATCACGAAGTTTTGGTTGAACTCTTAAGAGACTGAAGAAAGGTGTTCGAGATTTCTCATTCGGCATATTAGGATCGCAATCATAATCGATTAAAATCTTTATGCATTCAGCAATATCGTCATATTTGTCACTTGGTAAAAGATCGATTAACATATGAAGACAATTCTTATATTTATACTTCACGTTAATCTTTCGAGGGTCATAATAGTTTAAAAAAGTTTTGAGATTATTCGGCGATAATGAGCCAACAACTTCATGAAGTGGATAACGATTATCGACATTTTTCTAAAGAATAGAAGATTTCAAGATTTTAAATTCACGTTTATGGTTAATTAATGAAATCTTACCGAGTATAAATCAGCACCATGTGCAATGCATAATCTTATGTAGTCATTTGAATCTGGAGTTTTCAAGATCTTGTCAAAGATCGACATGTTACTTCTCGGATCAATTGCATTTGGATCTGCATGAAGATGATCTAAGGCATATTTAAAAGCATCAAGGTTTCTCCTTTGATAAGCTGAGATCAAAGCACTCTAAAAGATTTAATGAAACTTTTAAGCTTTCCAATTGTTTAAACTTTGATAATGTGTTAATTACCTGAGGATTCTCAAAACAAGCTGAGATGTTAATTGACGTCGTCATGATTGTCCAATCAAATTAAAAGCACAGCTGAGGTAATTTTGTTTCTTTCGTTTTCTTCTCTCGAAATTGTGTCACGATCTCTCTAGAAAGAAGACAAGACAAAAACAAAAAATCATTTTAATGAACATAAAAGATATCTAAGCGGTGATCTGACTTCCGGCCTTGATTTCCACATGGAACAAAAAAAATTCGTAGGGAAATGTACGCTTGTTACGGTTCATTTTTTTTTATTTTTGAAGTTTTATTATGACAGATGGAGAGAAAGATGATAAATGAAAATAATTTTAACATTCACTGACAAATCATAAGGTTCGTAAATTTGAAATTGACCCCACTTTTGATGAAGAGATGTTGTCTATCGCGATAAACATAAAATAAAACGATGTTGAGGTCTCAAGAATCGTGATTTCATGGTTGATTTACCAACAATTGGGTTTCAATCGCTGTGTTAATTGGCAATTGATGGCACTTTGAATGATGGTAATTTATACGCATCGTAGAGACGAGAGTGGATGAAGATGAGTTTAAAAAAAGCATATTCAACATTGAGCCGCAATTTCATTTCAACCATCAATTACTTGTCAACTTTAAAAAACTTTTTGCGTTTCTCACATATTCCAAAATTTTCCTTCCATTAATTTTTGTCTACTGTTTGAAAATCATTAAAAATTACGTGTGAAAAAAATTTTTTTTCTTCTTCTTGTCCAACAGATAAATCTTAAAATTAAATGTTTGCATAAAGTTTTATTAATGGGTGGATCATCACAGCATAATACAATGCTTTGATGGCGTTAAAGACGTGTTTGAACATGGAATTACCGATGATATTTAATTACTGAAGTCTGAGGGATTATTTACTTGTATGTTGAAGACGTCGATTGGAAAAAACTGCAATTGTGACTCATTCATTTTGTTTACTTTCACAATTCTGCAAACTTGTAGCAAGTGAAAACAAAACGGAAAAGAATGCGTCACTTCACTGATCAACACTCATTTGACTTCTCAATAAACCATCATAACTAAACAATTGAATTGATGCATAATTAATGACCACGACTCACATCAACGAAACTTATTGTGTGGGAAGTTGGACACTTCCGAGAGAAATAAAATGAAAAAAGAAACGAGCCGACCAAAAAATGACGAAATATGTCGTGATAGTTCACATGTAAATTCTCATATATTTTTCAATTAACTTCGGTGGTTTCTTAATCAATAAATTATTCAATTCGGCAGCGACTCAAATACGATAATAAATGTTTTAGAGAGGCAGTCAACAGTTGAATAATAAGGTCGGCAGAAGCCTCAAATTTATGACGAATCGTGTCATTAAGACGCATCGCTATGAATGCATAATAATGTTGAATTCATGTGGGAGTTCAAGACATTCAGCCGATTTCAATTTAATTTCCCCTCCGACTCATCAAATTGTTTATTTCTCGGGTTTCATTTCTTTCAATATCATCGAAATTTTTCGCTATTTTGTTACATATTATGTCAATCAACAAGTGTTTGTTTATTTATTTATGTTTCTTGCCCTTTTTTGCTGATATCTGAAATTGTATCCAGATGAGACTTGAAACCCGTTCTGCGCTTTTACTTTGCTTTTTTTAATGTTTTGAGATTTTTTATGGTCAACTGGAGCACAAATCAACATTCATGTGTATACATATGTGATGAGACTGTTTTCAAAACTACTTTAAATTGTACGTGAACGGAGATAATTTTGAAACACCAAATAATTTGTTTTAAGTCCCATTTTTGGATGAATTAATTTGATATGGAACATTTATTAATTTTTTTGTTCAGAAATGTGTTCTCAGTTTAATTAGCTTCACACTCAAACTCGAATATTTGAACAAGTGACATATGCTCAGAACAATGCAATCGATGGAAGTTTAATTGGATAATCTCCAATTAAATGAAGTTCACTATTATTCACTGTACAATAAAGTTCTGTTGTGTGAGTTTAATTTAAGTAAAATCTTTTTTGAAAAATCCACGACAAAGCAATTTCCTCTCCCGAAATTTATTTAATTGACAATGTGTGGTGGCGATGCCCATTTTAAGCATTGGTGGAAGAGTATTGTTGGATCTTCCAGTCGATCTCAAATTGACACAAACACAACTTTAACCGAGGCTCATCCTACGTACATTTCGCAATTGAATCACCGTATTTGAGTTGATTTTTAATATTTTTACCTAAATTTTGTCTACTTAAACGTCAGGCACTTTATGGACGGAACTTAGAATGAGATAAGATAAGACCACAGGCACTTTTCTTCAAATTTAAGGCTTTTTGCGGGTTGAAAGTTTATTTAAAGTTGAATTCTTATCGCATACCGACGACACACTCCCTAACGACTTTGACCCACCGACGTTCAACTCTCGACTGAGCGAGGCAACAGTGGAAGGAAAAACAAGTTTACATGTTTCATTACTTGTGGTGGAAACGGACCGCGATTCAATCTGTAGCTTCTACGTAAGCGATAACGAGAGCGAATGGGATAGGAATTGTCGATGTGTCCGATTGTGTTAAGCTTTAATAAGTTCCTTCCGAACCTTGCAAAAGTTTTAGTATGTGTGTAAGACGCTAAGATTATTGGAATTTTAGTGACATTCGATCATCGATGGAACAAAATTCTTATTTTCGAAATTTCCCGTCAAAAAAAACTTCAATCAAATTTTATGGGAAATTTAAGTCAAATCGACTGTTTACAGTAATAAAAACACTGAAAAAGTTTTAAACAAACCATTTTCCTGAGTGCGAGAAAAGACGCGAATATGATTGGATGGCGATGAAAGAAATCTTTTGTATGGCCGTATTGTACGAGTCAAGTGTAAACAATTTGCTAAAGAAACACTAACTATCATTTTGCTGTTTACTTTACACTAACAAGCTGCTTGTTCGAAATGAAATTGCCTGTGAAGATCGATTCTGACTGCAAACAATCGCTTCTGAGGTGGTGATGGGATTTAAATATTTTATGAGCAAACATATTTATGGAATTGATTAGTTTTGATTCGTTATGAAAAAGAAATGAAACGGCTGTAAATAATTTAAAATTAATTTCCAATAGATGTCGTTGTTTGATTCAAAATAAAAGAAACGAGTTTTTATACCTTAAAGTTGTATCCTTTTTTTCACTTAGATATGCTGCATAAGATTTGCATAAAATAATATAATAAAATATTTTATTATCATGTTTTCATTCTAAACTTAAGGTCTGAAAATATTAAAATTGAAAGTCTTGAAAATTCCTGTTGAATCATTGAAAATAATTTTCTTCACCCACCCCCACTTTCAGCTTTCGACATTTTAGAACATTCACTGGGAAAAGCAAAAATCGATATTTGTATTTTTTTTTCATTTGGTATTCACACATCACAGTAGAAAATTTCACTTAAAAGCTTAAAAATCTTTTTCTTCAATTCAACATGGAAGGAACTTACGAATATGAGTTAGAGAGAGCTGAACTTCTAGGTGTTGAGCCAATAAGCAGAGAAGCATGGGAACAGCAGAATAAGGCAAGACTTGAAGCTCAACAGGAACAAGAACAATCAGAACTTGCACAAGCAGTCGAAGGAGAAGATGAAAAAATAAAAGGAACGCATGGAAAAATGGATGAGTTGAATAATGTTTTATCAGCAACTCAAATGAAAATCAACAAATTTAAGGTAATAAATTTAAAATTTTAATTTTTTTGTTCTAAAAAACTATGCAAACATATGAAAGAAAATAATATTTTTTAGACCGTGTGCGGTAGCTTCACAAGTCTTTTGAAGATAAGAAGTGGAAGTCCTGCTCCTTCCGAAGATCGTGGCTCTACATCCAATGGTCAAGCTCCGACAAGCAATATCAACGATGCCATTGAAACTCTTGATCAAATGAAAGAAGTTGAAGGACAATCTGATATTCAGTTTGCTAAGAAGCAATCTCAAGATATCAATCAGAAAGTTTCTAAAAATCTTGATGCACTTGATCGTTTGATATCAAAAGCTGAAAATGCTGAATTGTCTCTCCAACATCAAAACAAACAAATGAAAGGATTTTTAAACAAATAATTCCAAAAAAGCTTCTTCACATTATATTTGATTGTCTTGTTAATCTGTTCATTTTGCGACACAATTTCAACATCCACCAAAAACGTTTCCGAATAAACACGACGAGAAAAGCTGTGATTTTTTAAAATGCAATACTGTTTATGTAAAATATGTGTGATTATGTTTATGAACTTCAAACTGCTGCTGAGCTTCCACCCACAATGCACACTTGTTGCTTTTACAAACAAAAAATCTTTCAAACACTCAAATACGAGAAATCTCAATTTCTGATGTTGAGAAAAGATTGTTGTGAAAATAATAAATATAATAATTTCAATTAACATTATAATGAAAATCTAATAGTTTTTAGATTTTCAGAAGCTTTTTCATCTTAACATAAGAAACTTTTCCTTCCCTTAAAGTAGTTTGCAGTTGCTTTGAATATTTATTACTTATATATCTAGGCTAGATATCTACTTAGCTTTTACAAACATCAAAAATAAAAAATCTCAGCATAAAATGCATATTGTGAAGTTAATGTTGTGAATTAATTTATGATAATGTTGGATATCAAAATTAACATGTATGAATAAATAAATAATGAAACTTTATTCAGACAATTTTCAATCTTATGAAACCACTTTATTACCTAGTTAGTTTTTCTTTTACTTTTATTATTAATTTTAATTTTTTAGATAAAGTTCTTAGGAATCTTCAACTTAATTGGCTCACGTAATTCTACTTGGTTATACATTGAAGTATGTGAATAATTTAATTTAAATTTTTGTGCAAAAAAATGAAAAGCCAAAAGAAACTTCTATCATCATGATGATGATGATGAAGAAACTTCTACAAATATTTTAGAGGAACTCAAATAGCTTACATTTACTTAATAAGTAAGTTGTTAAGTTGTTAATAAAATCACAATTGAGTAAACACATTTTACGTAAACATTATTGGGAGTAGAAAATTCTTCTGTAGGAGATGGCAAGCCTCGTAAGATTTCGAATCATAATCTAACACTAGAATGGCTTCAAAATAAAGCAAAAAATGGAACGTTTTATTTCGCAGATGAAGATCATTTTTATAATCCTTAAATATTTAATCAATGCTCTTGATTGTACGGAAATTGAAATTTCCTCGAGGTGGGAACCGTTTCCCGCGCGAAATTTAAAAACTGTTTTGAGGTTCCAAAAACTTTTAGAAGGTTTTCATTTCTGCGGCTTATGAGAGTCATTTCTTTAAATCAAAACAAATCTTTAATATTAACTTTTAAGTCGTATTTTTATCAAAACGCACTTTATGAAGCAGTTCCAATCGATTAAAACAACTCTAAAGAGAAGTTATTGTTCAAATAATGGATACAACATTAGGAAACAACCCGGAATTTTCTTCATGTCGATGCTGTAATGAAAGTTTTGGAAATGATCAACTACAATCTTTATTTGAGTATACAAATGATGAAATGGAAATTTATAAGATTATCATGTTGATAGCTCCTATCGCCATATCTCGAAACGATGGTAAAATAACAAAGAAAAATTTGATAATTAATCAATCTGTGAAAATATAATTTTCATCTTCAAATTTAGGATTTTCGCAAAAAATTTGCATTGACTGCAAAAGTCAAGCTATGAACGCTTACCGATTTCGGCAAATGTGTGTTAGTATTGATGAGAATGTTCGCTTCAATCGGAAGCCTTTAAGTATAACTAACAACGAACACGACTATTCGGTGTGGAATATAATGATGGATGATGATATGGACTTGTCAGAATATCTCATTGATACCAACAAAGAAGAAATTATTCAACCATCGTTGATTGACGAAACTCCCATCGAAGAAAAGCCAACGATCGATGAAACTCAGAACTTTGATGCTCCGACATCAACAAAGAAAAGTCGAAGATATTCTTGTCCTGTTTGTGGTAAGTTGTGGGTGACACCATCAAAACTTAAGCGTCACATGGTCGTTCATCGATCTGGGAAAGCAACAAAGCAAGAGAAGTCAACATCAGAAGGAAAAAAACCTTCTTTTTCATCTCCAGTTCTCTTTGAGTCACAAAAAAGTGAACCAGAAGTTCAATGCCCAATATGTTTCTTGGCTATCGAGTCACAAGCTCAACTCCCGTTGCATATGATCGTTCACATTAAAACTGAAACTCGTCAGTTATCAAAACAAAATGAAACTTTTGCTAAATCTTTCCCGTTGGCACAAAAGCTTGGAAAGAGACATTACAATTGCACAGTTTGTGGCTCTGAATTTCAATCACCAGCTAAACTCACCAACCACATGAAGTCGCAACATATGAGAAAAGTTTCCATCTTTAAAAATAATAATCGACCTGTTGTTGCAGAGAAAACTCAAAATCAATCACAACCGAAGAGAAAACACGATTGTCTGATATGCTCAAAGTCCTTTCAGAGTCCTTACAAATTGAATCGACACATCAAAAGTCACACACGAACAAAAGCAAAGCCAGGTCGGAAACGAGTCAGGAACAACAATTGTCCACATTGTGGAAAAGCATTTGAAACACCATCGAAAGTTCTGAGACATCTCAAAGTTCATCGCGATATTTTACAACCGATTTCGAGTAAAAGTGAAAGTTCACCAATACTTGAGATATCAGCTGTGACAAGCATTTTGGGAGATTAAATTATTTAAATATTTTTTTAATTGAATTATTGTTATTGTTTTTCATTTTATGAACTTATGATTGCATGAAATAAAATGAACTTACGAAATGAATTTGACAACTTTTTCCGGTTGATATATTTTGTCAACTACTTGCTTATCTAGGGTTGATTCATCGGTTGAAAAACATCACTGATAACTGAAGATAAGAATGAAAATAGATGAGCGAATTTTCCGCTTTCCATAGTCACAATAGCAATGATTATCTATTCGTATTAATTGGGGTAATTCAGTAAATTGAGTGTCGTCATAAAAGCTACACGCAAGTAAATGAGCATGAGTTGCCTTGAATCAAGTTTCGATAAATATATTGAAGTGGTAAGTTGTGAGTGAAATAAGAAAGAGAAATGAATGATTTTTATGACGTGAGTTTAAATCTGCAATCAAACTGTCTTTTCTAATTCAATTTTTGTCAAGGTTGACTTCTCTTGCTATGACTTTCCATCACAAATTTGGGACATGTTGTCATGGAAAGAAATTTTAATTCGAACTTTCATCTTGCTGCCGATTGGAGTCTTTGGAATTGTTGGAAATTGTTTGCTACTTCATGTGATTTATGGAAATCGAACATTACAGACACCGACCAATTATTTGATTTTCAATATGGCGATTTCCGACCTTTTAGTTCTTCTCTGTTGTCCAGGATTGTTCTTATTTCATGAGATATTTCAAAACTACAAGTTGGGCGAGATTGGATGCAAAGCTGATGGAATGATTGAAGTTTCTCTTCTCATCACTTCAGTTATAACAATTTGTTTGATTAGCTACGATCGATTGACAGCAATCGCTTTTCCAATGAAAGCTCGATTAAACTTCAAAACGACAAAAATAATGATTGCAATTTCATGGATTAGTGGATTGGTCTTGTCATCACCACTCGCAATTTTCCGATCATATCAAGAACGTCACTGGAAGAATTTCGTCGAATCTTTCTGCACGGAAAATTTGAAAGTTCTTCCACTTTATTGGCATGTTTTGGTGATTGCTTTGGTGTGGGTGCCAATGGCTGTGCTGGTTTTTTGCTACAGCATGATTTTCTGGAAACTTGATCGATATGAAAAAAGCAGGAAGAAACGTGACAATCCAATTCAAATCATTAATAAACGAAAGTGCACAATAACTCTGTTCATTGTCGTTCTTTCGTTTATTCTTCTTCGACTTCCGTTCACGGCTTTAGTTTTCATTCGTTACAACATGCTGCAAAACTCAGAGATGAATCAAGTGCAAGGATCATTTCATGTTCTTTGGTACATTTCACATTTTCTAATCTTTCTCGACAGCTCATTGACACCGATCATTTATGGTGTCATGAACGAGAACTTTCGTCGAGCTTTCCGACAAACAAAACTTCACAAACTTTTCTGCAGTTGCTGCACAACAAAAGACTTTTCAACAACCGTTGGCATCTTCACTTTTGGATCGATAAAAACAAGAAATAATTATCAACTTGAACCTCGTAATCCAATCGTCACTAACAGAAAACTTCTCACTCCCAATTGGATGAATTTTGAATGGCATTCCAAACATTCAAGCAACAAATCGCAAAAAGTGTTTTCACGAGATGAAAAAAGCCAAGAAAAATTTAAATCAACAGAAAGTTTTATTTAACTAAATTTATTTATTTAATTGTGATGAAGTATAGAATAAAAGAAAATTACTTTTAATCAACTTCCAATTGTCTGAAACTTCCAGTAGCACCAAAAATGTGATCAGGAGAATTTTTGCGAGCTAATCGCTTCTTCTCATCGACGCCAAATTTCTCTTCTTCTTTGTAGTAGTCACGATAAGAAATTATTCGCTTTTCCCATGTATTGATGATACTTTCAACACTACCAGCAGTGCCACCATATTCGTTTGGCATCAGTTTTTTGGGAATCTCTTTATAGAGTGAGCTTAAGTTACTTCCATGTACATAAAGTTTCGTTTTGTTCTTATCATTAATGAAACTTTTGAAGACATTGAAAACAGAATCAAAGCCGTAAGGTGTATTTATAAAATGAAACCCTTTCTGTCTCGTTGGTGACGCTTCCTGACTCATTAACGTTATCTTCTTGATAAACGTTGGATTAAATTGCATGAAATGTGCCATGGTAACTCCAGAACAATCCAAGATACCGATTTGACCAGCAATCATGTAATTGTCGTCTTCCCGCATGAGAATGTCTTGGATCATGTTGCTAATTTTAAACACTTCAGGAAGACTAAATTGACTTGCATCATAAGCTCCAGGACGAATTAAAATAAGTCGAGGACTGTCAGGTTTCTCTGTGAAGGGAAGGGGAAGACCAATTCTGATGACAACACAAAAATTAATTATTTCATTCGATAAACATTTTATCTTATCCAGCTCACCCTAATCTTATGATCGTTTGCAATCTCTCATCGAGCGGATCACGATTCATCGTGACTTCTGGCATAAAAGTTCTTATCGTGTAATAAAGATCAAATTTTTGCTTAGCTTTCTCTAAACTGTATTTGCAGCCTCTCAAGAATGACACAAGAAACTGATCATCTGTTCGAACATAAAGATGTGGCGATTGCTTTATCCATTCCTTCAATGCACGAAGGTCACTGACTAGTCGTTCGGGAGTCTCATTGAGTTCTTTTGCAGCAACCGCAGCAAGTGCAGGTGTAAGTGGTCGAATGTTAATCATTACTCGTTCGCTTTAAACCTTAAATAGATAAATTAAAATAAACACTCTTATCATATTGAATGAGTAAGGCAAGAGATAACGAAGAAAGAAAAAGTTTTTGTAACATCTCGTACGTAATTGATGACAAAATGGGTTCAAACTTCAAGTGCTTCAGTAATTAAATACAATTAGTCATTGCGCAAGCCGTGAAATTTAAGGAAACTCTTTCGTTTCACTTGTCGTCATCTTTTAAGATTGATAAGCTTTTATGACGAGCATGATGGAAGTGACGCACTTACTAAATCTTTCAAATCTATAAAATGATAAGAGTCCAAGATTTAAATAAAATTTATAAGTCTTCACTTCACTTGTTCACCAGCAGATACTAAACTAATGGCTTCGATGTTTTGTCACATTAATATGAATTCAAAATTCGATTTCTTATCACTTTTTTGGGCTTCTGATAAGAAATGATAAGATGTGATACTTAATATCTGTAAAACACAACAACAAAAAATCGATAAGAAAATTTTTTAGTCATCAATATGACGTAAATCAGAAACAGATTTTAAAATAAAAGGTGAGTCGAGTTGTGAGTTAAAAATACTTTTCTTTAATACAATTCTGTACACGGAAATGTAACAACAAGTGAATCAATGTGAATTGTTGATAAACAATGAAAAGTGTTTCTCTCACCTTACACAATTCTCTCTCACTTCACGCCTACAACTTCAAATTGCAATTCAATAGTAAGAAGAAAACAAATGATAAGATAAGAAAATTATAGAGAAGGAAATTTTCCCATTTTTGGATTTCTTTTAATAAAATGCAAATTGAAACATTACAAAAAATAAAAAAAATTCAATAAAAATTTAATTGATTGAAGCTTCCTTCAGCCCCAAATAATGATTCAGCATTATTTGAACGATCGATTCGTTTTGACTCATCAACTCCAAACTGTTCTTCGTCTTCTTGAAAATACATTCGATACGATAAGATTTTCTTTTCCCAATCATCGATGATTTCTTGGAGTGGGCCAGCCTCGCCACCATACTCGAATGGCATAATTCTTCTTGGAATTATTTTGAAGAGAGACTCTAAGTCACTGCCATGAATGAATGTCTAAAGATAAGCGAACACTGTGATACATAACTTGTCATGTTTTGGATTCAAATAGCAGTGCACTGATAACTTACAGAGTTTCGATCTGTCTCATTCATTAACGACATAAAGACAGTAAAAACATTATCGAAGCCAGGAGGTGTGTTAATGTAATGAAAAGCTCGATGTCTAATTGGTGATCCATCATGACTAAGCAAAGTCATTTTCTTAATAAATCCAGGATTATATTGAGCGAAGTGTTTGAAACTCACACCAGACAAATCTAAAATGCCGATTTGACCCGCCACAACAAAATTGTCATCGTCTCTCAGAAGAATATCATTTATCATTGTTGACACTTTCATGACATCGTGAAGAGTGAACATATTCGCATCGTAAATTCCATGACGAATCAGGAAAATACGAGGTGATCCTGGTGTTTCAGTAAGTGGAAGGGGAATTCCAATTCTAAAAGAAAAATTATAAGAAAATCTCACGTAACTTTTATTTTGAGCTTCTTCTAGGATAAAACAATAAATTCACCCGAGCTTTATGACTTCTCGAAGCTTTATATCCATGGGATCTCTATTGGATAAAAGCTCTGGTATGTGAGTTCTCAGTGTGTAAAATGTGTCGAGCTTTTTTTTTGTCGCTTCGAGACTGTATTGACAACCACGCAGAAATGCCACCAAAAATTGATCATCGGTTCGAGCTTTTAGATGTGGAGACTTTTCAATCCATTCTTTGAGAGCTTTCAAATAATCTTCAATCTTTTCTTTATCTTCATGCAATTCTTCTCGAGCGATCATTTCGAGAAATGGATTTAATTGTCGAATATCGGCTAGCATTTCTGGAAATAAATAATCAGAGACACTCCTTGTCAATGCCAACCAATGACTGTTTCGATCGAGTGACTTTTAAAAATTGATAGCGAAGAAATCAAAAAGCCTACACCAACATTTATCATCTGTTATCATCAACAATACCAAGAGGTATCGTTAGAGATTAGATTGTTTTTATTCTTGTCCAATCGGAAAGAAAAACGATAAAAATAATTCTTTTATTTTATGTCTACTCTTCATAATAAAAAATTCAAAAAAAAAAATTAATCGATTGCCAATTGACGGAAACTTCCTTCAATTCCGAAGAGTGATTCAGGATTCTTTGGTCTTCCAACTCGTTTTTTTTCGTCGACACCAAATTTCTCATCTTCAAGGAAGAAATCCCTGCGAGCGATCAAACGTTTTTCTACATCTTTCGCAATTTCTTCGATTGTTCCCGCTTCACCGCCATATTCTTTCGGCAAAAGCTTTCGAGGAATTGATTTGTATAAAGATTCCATATCATGACCATGAACAAAAACCTTGAAGAAATTTTAAATTTATTTATTTCACTTTCAACTTTTGATATGAACTCAACTTACTCGCTTTTTATTTTTTTCGTTTGTGAATGATTGAAAAATGTTGAAGACTGTCAAAGCAATTGAAGGCATGTTAACGAAATGTGAACCCTTCTGACGAATTGGGTTAGCATCTTGTTGTATCATCGTCATTTGCTTAATGAACGTTGGATTGAATTGAAGAAAGTGAGACATGGAAGTTCCAGTGAAATCTAAGATTCCAATGGAACCAGCGATGACGAAATTATCGTCTTCAAGCATCATTAAATCGTTGATCATCGTTGATACTTTGATTATGTCAGTGATGCTGTATTCAGATGGATTATAATTTCCTGGTCTGACAAGGAAGTAACGTGGACCATCAGGGCCATCAGTATGGGGTAATGGAATCCCAACTGCTTGTCTGATCGCTCCTAAAACTTTCTCATCCAAAGGATCTCTGTTTCGTGTCAACTCTGGGATGTGAGTCTTCAACGTATGGTACAAATCAAACTTTTGTTTCACTCTTTCCATACTAAACTTGCAACCTCTAAGGAAGTTAATCAAGAATTGATCGTCATCAAAACACTTAATATGTGGAGATTTCTTAATCCATTCTCTAAACGTTTCCAAATCCTTTGGAATTCTCTCAGGATCTTCATTCAATTCTTTGATTGCTTTCTTTTGAAGTTCATCATTTAGAGGTCTAACATTAACCATTTTTAAATCTTTCACGTTCAAATTACAAATCTTAAATGTTCAAGCACTTTGAACAGCTCAAAAAACCTTTTTGTCTGAATTATCAGCGATGTCTGCGTGAAAATCGATTAGATTACAACGGAGCCATAAAGCTTTATCAGTTTTTCATGTGGTTCGTTTTATTACTGTCACTTAAAATAAAAAAAATGAAACTCAATTAAGAGAAAAACTAATCGAATTGAAGCTGTCGGAAAGTTCCATCGATTCCAAACAAAGAGTCGGGATTCTTGGGACGTCCTGGACGCTTCTTTTCATCAACACCAAATTTGATGTCTTCAACGAAGTAATCACGATACGAATGAAGCTTTTTCTCCCATTTTTCTACTAAACTTTGAAGCGAACCAGCCTCGCCCTCATATTCGCTTGGCATTAATCTTCGTGGCACAACTTTATAAAGCGAATCGAGTGATGAATGAACGTAAACCTGAAAATATTTTAGAAAGTTAATCTAAGGAAACTTCATGGAAAATTCCGAAGAATTACTCTCGATCTCATTTTTTCATTCATGAAGCTTTTGATGATGTTGAAGACTTGTTCAAAACTTTTGGGAGTGTTGATGTAATGAACACCTTTCTGTCGGATCGGTAGTCCATCTTGCCACATCATGGTCATCTTCTTTATAAACGCCGGTTGCATTTGAATTAAATGTGCAAGTGTAACATTCGCAAGATCAACAATACCGATTTGACCAGCGACTGTCATGTTGTCATCTTCCTGCATTGAAATATCCATAACCATTGTTGAAATTTTCATAACGTCTTGCATTGTAAACTTTGTTGCATCAAAAGCTCCGGGACGCATTAACATGAGTCTTGGTGAGTCAGGCGAGTCAGTTATAGGAAGTGGAAGTGCAGCACCTAATTTGATCACTGTTTGATTCTTCTCACTCGTCGGATCTCGATCAGCAAATAATTCCGGTATGTGTGTTCTCAACGTGTAGTACATGTCAAGCTTTTGTTTTGCACGCTCCAAACTGTATTTACATCCACGTAAAAACGAGACAAGGAATTGATCGTCATTCCTCGATTTCAAATGTGGCGATTTCTTAATCCATTCTCTAAATGCGTTCAAGTTCTCTTGAATGTTTGCGGGATCTTCAAATAATTGTTCACGTGCTACTTTTTGTAACTGACCACTTAATGGTCTCAATGGTAATGTCGACATGACGATGAAGTTGATGTCTTCACAACAATTCACGCTCAACTGAAATCAGTAAACATTCAGCAAATATCTTATCAATTTAACATTATCAATACTACACTTTAATCCAATGATAAGATTGCCGAGAGGCCAACATTATTTTTTCTAAACGTTATCTTATTTTCATAGTTAATTTTATAAAATCTACTTAATTTATTGAATTATTGTAAGCTCCTAATTTATAAATATTCACAGGATGTTTTTGAGCTTAGATGATGATATCAAGCACAATTTCCAAGTAAATCATAAAACTTACTCATAAGCTTAGTTAAGTATGGAAAACTTTCAAGATATCTATAACATTGAGAGTTTCTAGAAAACCCTTTTTAATCATTTACTCAGAAAGGAATAAAAGTGAATTAAAAATAATGTTGACTTATTTATTACCATCATTTTGATAAGAAAATCTCTGAAACTAAGAAAAAAAATCCTTTAAATAGTGGGTGCGTTGTTGAGCTGCTTTATCAAAAGTTTTTTGAACATTGAACGATGAAGTTGACTCTGCTCTTGGTTATATTTGCCACTGCGACTCTTGCACAAGATCTAACACCCTTTGATTTTGATTGGAGGGAATTGAAAAGTGTTTGGGAGTCGCCTGAACTTCTTCCGACATTGAAGAAGATTGACCCATCGTACGATGCAACTGTACGAGGCGGCCGAATTATTGGTGGAAGTATCGCTAAAGTTGGACAATTTCCTTTCTCAGTTTTACTTATAATTGACAACGCTTATTGGTGTGGTGGATCTTTGTTGAATGCTAATTGGGTTTTGACTGTGAGTAACTTTACTAATGAGGAAATATTTAGAGCCGAAGAATTAAATAAATTCTATCATAGGCTGCGCATTGCATAGATGGCCGAAAACAAGCGTCTATCTACTCAATGACTGATATTAATGTTGGATATTATTGGGTTTCTTCATCAGCCAAATTCATCATTCATGAATCCTACAGTGAATCATCGAACAATGTTGTTAACGACATCGCTCTTATTAAAACAACTTCAGCTGCTCCAAACAATGGTTGGTGATTAAATGTTAAAATAATGAAAATGATTGTAAATTATGCTAAAACTTCTCAGCCTACACAGCTTACATAAGTTTACCCAGAAACGAAGTTAGCAACACTTTTGCTGGTACAACTGCGACTATCCAAGGATTTGGACGTTACTCGGATGCAAGTGAAGATGTTTCAACTGTTCAGCGATATGTTTCAGTTCCAATCTTGACAAACAGTCAGTGTACAGGTACCTGGCCTGTAACTGCTTCCCAACTTTGCACAAATACTTCCGGAGGTACATAAACATTAATTTTTTCAAATTTTAATAAATTCTAATTGGAAAATATTTTTGAAACTTTCAGGAAGAAGTTCATGCAATGGTAAATTAAATTTATTGTTTATTTTCTACTTAAATACATTATTCTTAATTTGATTAATTCAATGTCAGGTGACAGCGGTGGTGGATTATTCGCTGGTGATGTCAACACCCACAGCTCATCAAGACGTGTCATTGGAATTGTTTCATTTGGGGCAGTAAAATGTGCAGCAGGATATCCTTCGGTCTACACAAGAGTTACAAGCTTCATTGGTTGGATTGACAACAAAATGGCATCAAATTAAAAATATTTTTCGATTGTTCAATTTTTTTATGGTTGGCATAATAAAAATTATGAATTGAGAATGTTTTATGACTTACAAAAAAATATTTTCCGCATTGTTCAATGGAAGAGTTTTATCAAAATTGTTGAGTTTCTAGAAAAAACCTCTTTAATGAAATAATGCAAGATTCAGAACGAGAATAAGTAACTATCATGAAAGAACTGGATAATATTCAAGTGTCCAATAAATTGACAGAAAAACTCTACAACAAAGTCCGAAAATTTCCTTATCAAAAAGCTGGGTAAATATCTACAACGCAGATAAATACCGCAATCTTAAGCTAATAAAACCTTCGAGAATTTAAAAATATTAAATTTTGAAAAAAATTAATTATTAGATTTTTCATAAATTTTCCTGATACTTCCCTTCAACTTAAAGATTTAAATTGTCCAAAGAGAAACTAAATTAAATTTAAAATTAAATTCAAATTACAAATTAAGATCAAATCTTTAGGAAAGGCTGGTGCTTAATATAAATTCCCATTCTCCAACTGTAAAACAAGTTAGAAACATTAATTTGAAATAAAAAATTCTTCTCTCTCATTTACTCATGAAAGAATAAAAGTGAATTAAAAATAATTTTGATTTATTTATTGCCTTCATATTGATAAGAAAGTCTTTAAACCTATGGAAAAAGATCTTTTAAATAGTGGGTGCGTTGTTAAGCTACTTCATCAAAAGTTTTTTTGAACATTGAACGATGAAGTTGACTCTGCTCCTGGTTTTATTTGCCACTGCGACTCTCGCACAAGATCCAACACCCTTTGATTTTGATTGGAGGGAATTGAAAAGTGTTTGGGAGTCGCCTGAACTTCTTCCGACATTGAAGAAAATTGACCCATCGTACGATGCAACTGTACGAGGCGGCCGAATTGTTGGTGGCAGAGATTGGCTAATGTTCCGTTCAACTCGATTGACTGACTGACTGACATGTCAATGTCTGTCAGTCAGTCAGTCAGTCAGTCAAAATCGCGAACAAAAATATTCGTTTTTTGGGACACGTTCATATNGTGCGTTGTTGAGCTGCTTTATCAAAAGTTTTTTGAACATTGAACGATGAAGTTGACTCTGCTCTTGGTTATATTTGCCACTGCGACTCTTGCACAAGATCTAACACCCTTTGATTTTGATTGGAGGGAATTGAAAAGTGTTTGGGAGTCGCCTGAACTTCTTCCGACATTGAAGAAGATTGACCCATCGTACGATGCAACTGTACGAGGCGGCCGAATTGTTGGTGGAAGTATCGCTGAAGTTGGACAATTTCCTTTCTCAGTTTTAGTTGTAATGGATGAAGGTTATTGGTGTGGTGGATCTTTGTTGAATGCTTATTGGGTTTTGACTGTGAGTAATATTGAAGAAATAATTAAAGCCGAAGAATTAAATTAATTCTGATCATAGGCTGCAAATTGCGTAGCTGGCCGAAGACAAGCGTCTATCTTCTCATTTAATGATTTAAATGTTGGATTTTATTGGGTTTCTTCATCAGCCAAATTCATCATTCATGAGTCATACAGTGTCATAGGATCGAATATTGTGAACGACATCGCTCTTATTAAAACAACAACAGCTGCTCCAAACAATGGTTGGTGATTAAATGTTAAAATAATGAAACTGATTGTAAATTAATTTAAACTTGTAAATCTCAGCCTACACATCTTACATAAGTTTACCCAGAAACGAAGTTAGCAACACTTTTGCTGGTACAACTGCGACTATCCAAGGATTTGGACGTTACTCGGATACAGGTGGACCAGACAAAAGTTCAGCGATATGTTTCAGTTCCAGTCCTGACAAACAGTCAGTGTAGTGGTATTTGGCCGGTAACTTCTTCCCAACTTTGCACAAATAATTCTGGAGGTACATAAACATTAATTTTTTCAAATTTTAATAAATTCTAATTGGAAAATATTTTTGAAACTTTCAGGAAGAGGTCCATGCAAAAGTAAATTAAATTTATTGTTTATTTTGTACTTGAATTAATTATTATTAATTTGTTAATTTCAATTTTAGGGGACAACGGAGGTGGATTATTCGCTGGTGATGTCAACACCCACAGTTCATCAAGACGTGTCATTGGAATTGTTTCATTCGGGGCAAGACTATGTGAAGCAGGATATCCTTCGGTCTACACAAGAGTTACAAGCTTCATTGATTGGATTGACAACAAAATGGCATCAAATTAAAAATATTTTTCGATTGTTCAATTTTTTTATGGTTTGTTGACATAATAAAAATTATGAATTGTGAAATTTTTATGCCTAACAAAAAATTATTTTCCGCATTATTCAATGGAAGAGTTTTATCAAAATTGTTGTTTAATGGCAATATCATTACAAGTTATAATTAATAGTGATAACGATATGACAGCTATTAATTACATCGTCATACAGTTTTGTAATTTTTTACAATTTCAAAATGATATTATCGAAGTTTATAGAAAATTTTGCCTGTGTTTTATTTGATTTGTTATGTACATTCATAAATATTTATATCTGATATAAAAGTTTATTGTTCTTAATTGTATACATTTTCAATCAATTGTTAATTTTCGAAACGTTCCATCAACGCCAAAAATTGAGTTTGAACTTTTCTCTTGTCCAATTCGTTTGCTTTCATCAATCCCATAAAGAGTATCTTCCTCGTGATAGTATGAACGATAAGACATAATCTTCTTTTCCCACTCGTTAATCACACTTTCAACCGTTCCCGATTCACCTCCGTACTCTTTTGGTAATAATCTTTTTGGGACATGTTTATAAAGCGACTCGAGATTACTGTGAACAAATAACTAGAAAGGAAATTTATTGATAAAAGTCAACTGATAAGAATGGTTTGCGAAAAGAAAAGTCTATGCTCAAAGGATTAAAGCTTAAACAACGAAATTAATTAAAACTTTGAACTCACTCTTGATCGATTTTTTTCATTCATGAAGCTTGTAAAGATATTAAAAACTTGTTCAAAGCCTCTCGGCGTGTTTATCCAATGAAGTCCCTTTTGTCTCCCAGGTGCAGCATCTTGTGTTAGAATTGTCATCTTTTTAATAAATGTTGGATTAAATTGAAAGAAATGTTGGACGGTAACACCAGTTAGATCTAAAATTCCAATTTGACCCGCAATCACAAAATTATCGTCTTCATTTAACATGTAATCAAGCATCATCGTTGTCACTCGCATTGCATCTTGAATTGTGTATAAATGTGGATCAAATATTCCAGGACGCACAAGGATAATTCGAGGTGATTCGGGTCGATCGGTAATCGGTAACGGAATACCAAAACTGCAAATAAAATTTCTTCTTAGTCATCAATAATCAATCGCACACATACACACACACACGGACCCTAATCTTATCATTCCCAAAACATGATCATTCATTGGATCACGATTTTTTATCAGTTCAGGTGCATGAGTCCGAACCGTGTAAAATAAATCCAGTTTTTGTTTCGCTTTCTCCAAACTATATTTGCAACCACGAAGGAAAGCAATCAAAAATTGATCATCTGTTCGTGATTTTAAATGAGGTGACTGACTAATCCAATTACGTAATGATTCAATGTCATCTTGAATTCGGCCTGGTGTTTCATTCAGTTCTTCTTTCGCTATTTTCGCAAGTTCAATAGGAAGTGTGCGGATGTCAGGCATGTTTCTAATGATTCCTTTTACTCACTCAACACTTGAAAAACTCAAGTTGCAGCTAATTACGATGTGAATACTAAAAACAACGAAATGTGAATGAGTCGCACCTCTCGAGAACTCAAGAGAACACTTTAAGCTTCAAATTCACTCGGGGAAATTGCTTTTTATAGTGATAACGAATGTGAGGTAATTCACAATGATAAGATAAGACGATCGCAGGGAAATTCATTGTAACAAAAAAAGTTTTTTGTAAAAACGTTTTTTCGTTGTTATCACTCCAAACACTAGGAAAAATTTTGTTTTACTAATACGTAAAACGTCAATGGAAATTTATTTGCAACCCAAAAACAGAAAATAAAAAGAATAACAAAAATAAATCACGAGATATTTATCGAAATTAAAACCTTAAGTCTAATCGAAATGAGTTCTTACAAAATCTGTGTGGTGATGACGATATTCTGCTGGTCGTAATGATTCATTCGTACCAAACTGTCCATCAGCAAGAAAGTAATCACGATAGGAAATCAATTTATGTTCCCAAAACTTAATCATCGCTTCAAGTGGACCTGAACCTCCACCATACTCGGTCGGTAGGATTCTTGGTGAGAGATGATCGAAAAGTGTTTCGTGAGTTCTTGGATGAATAACAATTTCCATTGGATGATCTTCCGACTGCAGATTATTTGACTGCATGATGCTTTTGAAGAGGTTAAAGACAACATCAAAGCCAGGTGGCGTGTAAACGTAATGTATTCCTTTCTGTTTCAATGGCGAACCTTCTTGATTCAGCACAGCGAGTTTCTTAACCAGCAATGGATCTAACTGCAGCAAATGACTTTTTGTAACGTATTTGAAATCTACAACAGCAACTTCACCGGAAATGACTAAGTTGTCGTCTTCTATCAACAAAATATCACAAATCATGTTTGCAACCTAATTTATGAGAAAAAATTCAATGAATGAGAGTAAAAAATATTAAATAAGATTTTAAAGTGCTTCAAACCTTCATGATATCAATCATTCGATATCGTGTTGCATCATACGCACCAGGGCGAATCAAAATGACCCTTGGAC